>JAJIBD010024226.1:177500-297371 GCA_021461705.1 Cryptotis parvus
AGAGGGGAGACCTTATTCCTGTTTTTATTTTAGCTGCATGTTCTTATTCCATGTAATCGTGGAATCGGATGATTTATCTGAAATTTTTTAAAGAAATAAAAGAGTAATGTTAAAGAAGCTTTATCCCATTTTTTCTCAATCGCTGAAAATGATTGAAATTATGAAGTTAATGTGTATTTCACATCCATATGTTTTATAGTTTTATAATCTATCATGAATAATTCATCATACTTTTTCATAAGCATATGAAACATTTGAGTTACTCAAGTGGTAGCATATTAAAGACACTGAAGCTTCCTTCACCCTTAAATTTGTATTTCTTAGATTCAGTCTCAGTGATGCATGTAAACAGAGCTTATTATTTTTGTAAATATGCTATCATTAAATTTCCATTTCTAAATTGACTGATATACTGTTTGATTAATATGTTGTTGTACAAATATAGGAGTTGTCTTGTATTCAAAAGCAAGAGTATTTCTAGGGTTTATAATAAGGCACCATATTTCAGATGCACAAAGTATAAATACTATCAATTTTTGAAATTTGAAAGAAAATTGCATTCCAAGTCTGTATATGTTTTGGGAGTATACTTTCACACATCTATAGATGAATGTTATCATGCCATACCTACCACCACCACACAAATATTCCTCCACTACAATTATCTGATTCCTTTCACTGTCCTACTGCCAGTAACCCAAGTTCTTTATTGAAAAGTACAAGGGGTTGTTTGTATTTTTGTTGGATATTTCCCTATTCCATAGCTTTGATACTTTATATCCCAAAATGGTTGAAATCATTTGATACCCTCGAGTTACATTGATTTTATTGCAAATGACAAGATTTTATCTTTTCTTTCAGCCAAGTAGTATTCCATTTTGTATACAGATGGCATCTTCTACATTCACTCATCCATCACCATGCTTTGGGTTAAACACCATCAAATTGTGGAGGACTTTTTTTTTTCATTCTTGTGCAGTATTAGAATTTTACAAGTTCTCTACTTCTGAACCATACCCCTGGTCCCAGAACCATCAACTTTTAAATGTTACAAACAATTACTCTGATTTAGTATGATATGCTATTTATAATAGCATTCTCTCAAATAGAAAACATTTTCATTTCATCCATTTTTTCTATCAAACTGAGGTTAAATAACATTTTATTGTTATTAAAAGTTTTACTTCCCTTTCATTAGTGATATGTATTCTTTTTTAAAATTTTATTCTTCATTTGGATTTGCTGTTTGTGAAACTCCTGTCCCCATCCTTTATCTGTCATTTTTTAATTATTATTTATTTGTGGGTGTTTTGCAGCTAGTGTAGTATTCCAGTCCTCTTGCCTGAGTCACTGAAAAACATTAAGATTCCAAACATCTCTGTGGAGATCAAAGAGTTATTTGAGAAAAATAATAAAACAGATCTCAAGAACTTGAAGAGTAGAGAAAGCATATATATCGCTAGAGCCACAGAACAAAACTCCAATAAGTATGTCCAAAACAGGTAGACTGCTGATGACTTGGAAGATAATCTTAAGAATTTTATCAATGTGCATATAAATAGAAATTGTATCATCTTGCCATCTTTACTTATATGACAGTGACAACTGAACAAGTGTTGTGGATGCTTATTTTAGAAGGTATTCCCAGGCGTCAGTTGTATACCTGCACCATAATCTTGCTTTGTGTTTTAAAAGCACCAGCTGGCATCACATTTTTCTCACTATTAAATAGTAACAGGTCTTGTTATTCTTACTTTAGTTCACTTCTAAATAATAGCTTGTTTTTTTGCTTTTACTCATGATTATCTTTTTGTTTTTGAAATCTAAAACTAAAATATGTGTTATTTGTTATTACTTTATTTTATATTTTTGTTTGTGTTGAAAATAAGTAGTGCAGAGAAGCGATAAAGGAAGACCTCAAAGAGAGAAGAGCAGAAATACTGGAAGATGAGGCAGAAGCTGGGAAAAGCATTCGCACCTCCCGCCTGTCCTTCGCCAACTATAAGACCAAGATGACTGCTCCTCCTCCTGATGGATCCATCACATCTTCCAGAAAGGCAATGGAGAAGATTATCCATGACTTCTACTCAGATCTCTTTGATAGCCACGTCCACCTTGGTATTTGCCCACATACCAAATTTGATATTTGCCCACATAACAAATTCCACAGGATGGATATGTCGTTCCCAATGTTCTCCCTTCTGAAATCCCATATGCCTTTTCGTTAGTAAAGAAGGGAATAGCACCCGGCCCAGACAAAGTCAGACCTGAACACCTGAAGAATGTGCCATCAGTACTCATCAATACACTAGCTCGGCTCTTCACACGCTATCTGTCTGAATGCAAGGTGCCCTCCCAATGGAAAACCAGCAGGACAGTTCTACTGTTCAAGAAGGGAGACATTCACGACATTAGTAACTATCGCCCCATCTGCCTGTTGTCAGTCATCTACAAGCTGTTCACTCAAGTCATCCTGAACAGGATTGGCAGAACACTAGATGAAGGACAACCATGCGAGCAAGCAGGCTTCCGGAAAGGATTCAGCACAATCCACCATATCCACACGGTGACCAAGCTCATTGAGGTTTGTAGGGAGTTCAAGATGCCGCTCTGTCTCATTTTCATTGATTTAAAGAAAGCAATTGATTCTGTGGAGACTGAAGCGGTCATCGAAGCTCTGGCCAAACAGGGTGTTCAAACCCAATACATCAAGATCCTTTGTGAGCTGTATTACGAATTCACCACCAGGATCTCACCATTCTACAAGGAAGTGATCATTGATGGCAAAAGAGGGGTTCGACAGGGTGATACCATTTCACCAAAACTCTTCAGTGTCATGCTTGAGAACAACATGCGACAATTAGAATGGGAAGGAATGGATGTGAAGATAGATGGTCGGCAACTACACCACCTCCGCTTCGCTGATGACATTGCTCTGATAACACCAAACATTAGCCAAGCGGCACAAATGCTGACTGACTTTGACTGAGAATGTGGAAAAATAGGTCTACAGCTGAATCTGAACAAAACTATTTTCATGAAAAATGAACTAGTTTCAGAGGCCCCCTTCACTATCAATGGTACAGACATCTCTGAATGCAGCAGTTCCTGTGTATCTAGGTCAAGAAGTCAATATGATGAATGACCTAAAACCCGAGCTGCGCAGGAGGAAGAGAGCAGCATGGAATGCCTTCAGATGCATCAAAGAAATAGCTAAAATGACAAAGAACCTCTGGCTCCAGGCACATCTCTTCCACTCCACCGTTCTCCCTGAATTAACATACGCCTCAGAGACCTGTCGCTGTTCCAGAGTCAGGGATGCTGTCTCGTTTGCCAAGGCATTGAAAATCAGGTGGGCTGGACATGTAATGCGATTTGGAGATGACCGCTGGACTAGAGCTGTTACTGACTGGATCCCACAGAATGTCAAAAGATCATGTGGCCGCCCACCTACAAGATGGTCAGACTTCTTCGTCAAGACCCTGAAGGAATGATTTGAGGCTCTTTGTATTCCTGAAGCAACCAGATGCCATTGGGCTACATTGGAATGTGATAGGGTCGAATGGAAGTGTTACTGGTGCCTGCTCCAGCAAATAGATGAATAACGGTATTCAAGTGATCAAGCAATATTTTTGCTTACTGAGACAAAATGGATAATTTTTTTCTATTCTGATGTCAAAATGACATTTCCCCCAATTTTATTCTTTAAGTTTTAAATACTATTTCCATATAAAAATCTTTACACTCAAATATATTTTAAGTGTCACATGAAGGAGGGCATATAATTTTGCCATCTTCCAAATGTATGGGAAACATTTTCACTACCATTTATTGACCAGTCCAATCATTCTTATCAGTTTTTAAATGATGCTTCTCATTTCCAAACCCCATGTAAGTTTGGGGTGTTTCCCTTTTTTAAAAAAATGTATCATTGGTCTATTGTCCTTTCCTGCATCCAGATCATGTGAATTTCAATTATTATCATTATATAAATATAGAGATCTGCTTAGTATGCATGGCAGCTATAATAATTGGTTAATTCATTTTAAATCTCAAATGTATTCTTATTTTTAAATTATACTTTTTATTTCATTAAAACTATTATTTTTCTGGTCTCATTTTGTTGGCAAATCCTCTTAACTAGAGTGCTGATTATAGAGAAGTCTATATTTAGATCTGATATATTTGATATGTAAACATTAATGTCTGCTATATTTTATTAGCTAATAATTATAATGTCTCATTGAAGACTTTTCTTTAATTCTAGTTTGATGACAGTTTGATAGTGAATTAAAATTGTATGTAACTAAGGGACTCTTCTGCATCTGGTGACATGATGAAAACTTCAAAAGAAAACTTTAAATTCAAAAGAAAAATCTGAATTTGAGGCCATGATAAGGGTCACTGGTAAAGGACCTTATATATTTGAGGTTCTGTGTTCATCCTTGTACCACAAAATATAAGTAAATAGCCAAAAAGCCACACACACACATATACATAAAAATTCCAATTTTATTCATTATTTTTAAAACTTCCCAATTTTAGACTATATTAACTTTCTGAGGATAAGCCCTACTGCATGCCCCATTTAAGAAAAACAGATATTTTGTGTACTATTTGTCAGCATTTTCTCTTTGGGTTGTTTTCTTGCTTTTTAAACAGGCACACCCAGTGTTCCACAGGGCTTAGTCTAGGCTCTGTGGATCACTCGGAGTAGGGCTTTGGAGACAATATGGGCGCCAGGGACTGAGCTCAGGTTAGCAGCATGCAAGGTAACACTCTATCCACTGTAATACCTATCCCACCCTTCTTTGGGATTATTGGTATGTTTGGAAGCACTCAAAAAATGACCTTATTATTTAGGCCATCATATTTATAAAACATAATTACTGATCATGTTTGTAGAAGAGCATTCTCTCCCTGTTACCCCATCTCTTTCTTTCCATTCTTTACACCATAGTGTGTATCATCATCCTACATGTCATCAATTTGTTTAATTGCTTACTGTCTATCTACCAGAAAGGAGTATGAATTCAGTGAGAGCAGACTTATTCCGTTACTGCTTTACCCTAAATAACTTGTAAAGAATATTTCTTTAATGAATTAATGCAAGTGAGAGAATTAGCATATGTAAATAAAAAGCATGATATATGAGTAAGGACTAGCATCGCTTAATACATTTTTTCCTGTCATTTTCTGATTTAATTTTTTGCTTTTGTTTCTGTGGGGGATTTGACCATACTCAATGGTGCACTTGGGTGTCATTTCTTGCAGTGCTTGGGGTCTGGTACACACAATTAAAAGAGGTCTACCTCATGGAACGCAAGCATCTTAACAACACTTGTACAAATACCTCTCTGGATTAATTTTCTGCTTTCGATATTAAGGTTATTCTGAATTTATAAAATGAATTGGATAGCTAACAATTATTTTATATAAATGCATATTTATTCCTTAGGATTTGTGTAAGACTAAAATTTTCTTGTGTTAGAACTTAAATTATTTGAGTTCTTTAATATTATAGTTTTACTTGAGTTTCCAAAAAATTATTGTTTAGCTGTTATTTGTTTAGCAACAAACAATAGCTAAACATAATTTGCTGGGGCGTGGGGTCTCCCTAAGTGGTTTTCGGTCAACAGGGCTATACCTTCTGATAGAGACCAGGAGGTACCCGTGACTGAACTGGGGTTCTGTGCATGGATGCCAGATGTCCACTCCTGTCCTTGTTATCCCTTCTTAGTAGTTTATATATTCCTGTAAACTTGTTTCTGTTGTCAACATCTTCAGAGAAATCAGTGTATTTGCTTATTCTTGGTGCTGCAATAATTTTCTTACAATTTGTGACTTAAAATTGCAAAAAGTACTATACAGCTCAAAGGTTCAAAGTTTGATCATGGTGATCAAGGTTATTTCCTTGCCTTTTCAGGCTTTTGGAGAGAGCTGGGTGCATTTGCTTCATGTCTCCACTTCTCTCACCCTCCTGCCTGGCTCTCACAGGCATCTCTGTGATGTCAGTGGACCCCACAGGACTCTTTTCTCAGCTCCAAACTTAATGGAAATACATCTTCACAGTCCCTTTAGTCACATAAGGTAACATTTTCAAGTGCATTAGGATGAGGACAGCCCGTCTCATCGAGTTCCACCCTGCAGCAGTTTTTTTTAAATTTAATTTTATTATTTCCCCCAAAATGTTATTACACCATTTTATTTTTTTTTAATTTATTGTTTTTGTATTTATTTATTTATTTATTTTTAAGTATTTTATTATACCACCGTGAGATATACAAATAAAAAGATATACAATTAAAAAGTTCATGTTTGGGTTTTGGTCATACAGTGTTTCAGCACCCGTCCCTCCACCAGTGCCCATCTCCCACCACCAACATCCCCGGTTCCCTCCCCTTCCCCAGCCCTGCTCCATGGCAGGTTCTTTATTTCTTTCCCTTTCTCTCTCTTTCTCTTTTCCTTCCCTTCCAGACTATGGATTACAGAACATACATTAAAAGGTTGTCATGTGTATCCTTTTGCCTCTATTTAATGCTCAGTTCTAGGTTGGCATTAGTACCCTCGACTATTATTAGCACCCTGTTCCATTTTCTGTCTTACCTAAACTCTGACTCCCACACGTTTGTGATAATCTCCACCTTTGACAAGACCTCCTGATATATGTTTCACTTGACCTTGGATATTGGTATCATAATATGTACATATATATTTATGCCATGCAAATAAATGCAGTCATTCTGTATCTGTCTCTCTCCTTCTGTATTACACCATTTTAGACATACAATTGAAAGATGCTCATGTAGAGTTTTGGTTCTACAGTGTTCGAACACGCATCCCTCCACCCAAACCCATCTCCCATCACCAATGTCCCCACCTCCCTCCCCCTCCCGCACCTCAACTACTTGGCGGATTCTGTATTTCATTTCTTTCCTCTTTATATCTCCTTCCCAACAAACTTTCCTGCTCTTCGTGGAATGCAGTGCATTAAAAGACATTACTGTTTCACTATTTTAGAGGACCACGTGGCCGCAAGCGGCCGCACAACCTGGGCTCAAACTGGTTTTGCTCTGTTAATCTGGTCATGAGCGTCCGGACAGCGAAAATGGTGGCTAGTGTGATGGGCGAGTCTCATCCAGCTGCCTTCGGGACCCCCCAGAGGCGACGGGCCCACTCCCAAAAACCATCTGCCCTCCTCGGGGTTCCATAGTTAGCTGGGCCCAGCGAGCCAAGTTCCAGCCTCCCCAGCCGCTTGTCTGCAGCAGTTTTTTATTTTCAATCTGGCCCAGGTATGCTGAACCAGAGACTTATAGACATGGGGCAGAGCTGCTACTTGCTCTCCCTGTACCCAGCCGCCCATGAGGCGCCGGGAGGGATGGCGGGTTCTAGCCCTGGCCCGCCACCCCAGCAGAGCCACACAACAAGCCAGATTACGCCACCCCCACTCCATCGGGCCACCATTTTCCACATCCGGACTTCCCTCTCGTCAGAACTCCACCCAGTGACAGCCTATTACAGCCCGTCTCGTGCAGCCGCTTGCTATATTTAGAGGTGACTACAAGGGTATGCCACCTGCATGGCAAGCCTGGCAAGCTGCCCTGTTTTATTTGATATGCCAATTACCAGTAACAATTATATTAGTTCATTCCCATGACCTAATATAATGGTTTGAGGCTCTTTATGTTCTTGGAGCGAATAGATGTCCTTGGGCTCAACTAGCATGAGACAGGACATATGGAGATATTACTGGTGCCCGCTCTAGCAAATAGATGATCAATGGGAGGATAGTGATAGTGATTAGGATGAGGCCATCTTTTAGGCCTCTGGGCCTAAAATCATCACAATTAGCATCGTTTTTCATTGCACTTTCTCTTGTCTCTCTAAAAGTTGCCTTTTTATATTAGAAGGTGAGTATGTCTTCTTCATTCGCTTTCTCTTCAACTAGCAATTTCTCATATTTTATTGTACTGGAAAGGCTTAGCACACACACATACAGACACACACAGGCACACACAGACACACACACAGACACACACACACACACACACACTGGCCCTCAGCAGTCCTCCCCCACAGCTCCCCGACCTTCAACACCCCTCCCACACACACACACACACACACACACACACACTGGCCCTCAGCAACCCTCCCCAAAGCTCCCGACCTTCAACACCCCTCCCACAGAGACGCACGTGCACGCACACACAGACACAGACACACACACAGACATACACACAGACACACACACAGACACACACAGACATACACAGACACACACACACACACACACACACAGACAGACAGACAGACAGACAGACAGACAGACAGACACACACACACACACACACACACACACACACACTGGCCCTCAGCAACCCCTCCCCAAAGCTCCCCGACCTTCAACACCCCTCCCACAGAGCGCGTGCACGTGCACACACACACAGACACACACACACACACACACACACACACACAGACAGACAGACACACACACACACACACACACACACACACACACACACACACACACACCCCTCTCAGTATTCCTCCCATTCTTTCATCAACCAAAACAACTTTTATTGTGCTCTGGACTTTCTAAGCGACCCCTGAGGAGATGCTTCCCAAGCCCCAGTAAAAGATCTCAGTGCGTCCAGGGCATTCCAATGTCTTTCACTCCCGGAACAGCTCATTCTTTGACTGTGACCTCGGAGCGTCCATCCCTTTCTTCCTCTAGGGACCCCTTAGGTGTTAGACGCACACACCTAAGGAGGTGCCCGGGGCCTGCGCACGGGGGCTGCCCTCCCCGGAGTCCCCACGCCCCGGCGGCTGGGCACTAGTCGGGCTAGTCCTGACATCTGGGACTGAACGTGGCCCGCCCCTCCCCAGCCCCGAGCCGCGCAGGCTCAGCGCCTCCGCCCTTGCTCCCCGCTGCTGGCCGCTCC
Source organism: Cryptotis parvus (assembly GCA_021461705.1). Lineage (NCBI taxonomy): Eukaryota > Metazoa > Chordata > Mammalia > Eulipotyphla > Soricidae > Cryptotis > Cryptotis parvus. Next base: position 186,446 of record JAJIBD010024226.1, read on the forward strand.
TCTGCGCGAAAGCCACTACAAAGGGCTTGAATGAAACATGTGTAGGTTTAGCCAGTCGTAAACCACCAGGGGATCCCGTCTCCCCGCAAAACAGCCTCTCTCGGAGGAGGACGAGGAGAGGGGAGGAGGAGCGCGGCGCGGCGCGCTAGGTTTAGCCGGCGCACGGCGCTGCTGGAGCGGCTGCGGGGCGAGGCCGGGCTCCCACCCCCTTCCCGGCCATGCACCGCCTCGCCCGCGGCCGTTCCAGGCACCACACACTCCGCCGGGCAGCAGCGCCCGTGGGCGAACCCACGAGCCCCGGCGCCCGCCTGCACCGTGCGCTTGGGAACGGCGCCCGCCCTCCCCGCCCCCACCGTCCGTTCCCTGCTCCTCGGGGATACGCCGCCCAGCAGTCTGCGCCGCCCCCCTTGGCCAACTTTGATCTGGAGAAGCAACTTTGACAACGTCGCGGGGTTCGAATCCCGTTTCACTGGACATTCCTCGGTGCTAAGTGGGGCCAGAGTTTACCGGCGTATCAGCGCGGCGCCCGGTTCTGGGCAACCTGTTTTCCAGCGACTCGGGAGCAGGATTGTGGATACTTGTCATCGAAAAGACAGAACTGGTATTTCATTCCCGGAAGAGACCTCGGCTGGCAACGGGATCGAGCAGAGTCCAGAGGATGGAAAGAGGCAGCGCAACTGTTTCCACGAAGGTGGTCACCTAACGCGGGAGGCGCGTGGGCTCCTTCCTGCTTCTCCCAGTCTCAACACTGATCAACCCTCCGGGTGTTGGTTGCAACTTTTCAAGGTCAGCTAAAGGCAGCAGCGCTTCCCTCTCGGAACCTTGGGGCAGACGCTGGGGTTGAATTTGGCTGAGAAAAGCACAGGGCTCTGATTGAGGAAGGAGCGTAGAGCAGGGCGGTTGCCCCCCACCCCTCAAAAAAGATTCATCTCCCATTCTCCCCGACGTCTCCAGTCTCCAGACTGGGTGAGTATGTGACATGCGTCTAACTCTGAGTGGCAACTTAGGCGGCAGGTGTCGATCCTAAAAGGGAGCGGCAGTAGCCGGGTGCGCCCGCGCCCAGCCATGCGGGCACCGGGCGCGCCCTTCACCCGCACCTCACGGGTGCTGCTTCTGTTACTGCTCGAGTTTTCCGTTGCTTCGGCCCTAGGGGCCGCCCCTGGCACCAGGAACGAAACTTGTCTGGGGCGAAGCTGTTCACCACCACGGCTCCAGAGCCGCAGCAGGGACGCTTGGGGACCAGGATATTCTGCCAGAGATGTTCTGCGAAGCCACGGGCCCAGAGAGGAGCGGCAGGAGGCGGTGGTGCGCGCTGCGCCCTTGTGGGGCCACCCGACCGCCTGGGGCGGTGACCCAGGCATGGTCAGAGGGGTAGCAGCAGTGGCTGAGCCCTCGGGACCACCAGCCAGGCCGTCCGGCCCCTGGAGGTGGAAAGGTGGCCGAGGTCAGGAGCTGCCTGCAGCTCTGGGTCTGAGAGGGCACCCCGCTGCTCTCCAACTCTTCCATCAGACAGAGAAGGACAAGGAGGCCCAAAGCTCTGGTATCTCTGGGCGCAGCCAGGTCCAGACAGTGAGGATGGAACCCGGCGTCAGTGACCTTTATTACTGGCCCAGGAGAGCCGGGAGACCCCAGGGTTCCCACCATGATTCTCCAGCCAAGACTGTCACTGCACCATCGGGCACGAAGTGGGGCGCACATTTGCACCCCCAGGCAGAGCGTTGGCCCAGAATGGGTCTTCAGGGGAAGAAGGCTATGGAGTGGAGGGTCCCCGCCAGGGGAACGGCCCGAACCGGCGTTTGCAACTGAAGAACCCCTTCTACCCGTTGACTCAGGAGTCCTACGGAGCCTCTGCGGTCATGTGTCTGTCGGTGGTCATCTTCGGCACCGGCATCATCGGCAACCTGGCGGTGATGTGCATCGTGTGTCATAACTACTACATGCGAAGCATCTCCAACTCCCTCTTGGCCAACCTGGCATTTTGGGACTTTCTGATCATCTTCTTCTGCCTCCCACTCGTCATCTTCCATGAGTTGACCAAGAAGTGGCTGCTGGAGGACTTCTCCTGCAAGATCGTGCCCTATATCGAGGTAATGTCTCAAGTTACCCACCATTCCCAGGATTTATTAGTCAGAACAGCTGCTGCCGACATCTCCCAGCACCCACTTCGCTTCTCTCTAGGTCCCTTGCCTATTTATCTCCCCAATAACTTCTGCATTGCTGTGCATTACTTAGAATAATGTGTATGTGGGAGTGGGGGTGGAATGGTATGAGCTTGATCACCGTCAAAGTCAGACTCATCTGCCCTCAACTGTGAAATCAATTTGATTTCCTAGTATGTAGAGTTATTTCTATTTAAAACTCATCTTTCTGAACAGGTTGTTTTATGTATTTCTGATTTAGCACCTGTCAGAGTTTCTAGGGTCAATTAATGTCCATGGTTGGCAAGATCAGAATTCATAGCAAGAAAAATAATCTTCTGAGTTCTTTATCTATTAGATTTGTAGTGTTCCAGTCATTTTTTCCCAAAGAAGTTATCACATTTATTTTCTTGAATATAAAAATTGCAGTATTATTATATTTAACAAAGGGGTTCTATCAGTTGACCTCATAATACATTAATAACTTCCCAAATTAGTTTTAATGTCTTTGGCTCTCTGCCATGCTAGCCCATTTAAATTCTTATGTCACTTCTTGTTTTGCTTTATCGTTCTCTCTTAACAATTTGATTTATTTTGTATGAATGGGATTAAGGAAAAATTAGACTTTTACCATGGTAACACAGAATTCAGCTAAAATCCTTAAAATATATACTATTTGTTGCTTGTTTTAAGGGGATGGACTATTTTAAGGGGTTGATTCTCAGATGAGAATACTTAAAAGAGAGGGTATGTAATAGGTTCTGGACTTTGGAGGGGTGGGGGTCTTTCTGAGTAAAATATTACAGTTTTAAGCTGCAGCTCATGTCCTGGGTCTTCATTCTGTTAGCTGGAATTTGTTCTTTAAAGGTCTCTTTTTAAACACCAGGTCTTGGAAGCAGCCCAAGTGCTTTTCTGCCAGTTGTGTTTTTAGCCAGCTGGCCCTTGATTTCCTCCATTCAGACTGCCCATTTCATTTATGGAAGCAGAAGAAGAGAAACTGTAAATACTCTGGAGCCCCTGATCCTGTCTGGCACCAAGGCCAGTGACACTGTGTTCAACATTGTCCGAGGGCCTAAGCTGGGGGGAAAAGTAAACAGCAAACAGTACCTACTTAGAAGGACCAAAGCAAGAGACAGTAAATAAGACCCTCTGTTATGCTGGCAGGGATCAGATGTAGAATCCTTCCATGCTTGCTAAATCAGCTGTTGCTACTATACCAGGATCCAGGATTTCTCTTGTTGCCAAGCTCCAAGTAGCTCTGGAACATCTGATTTATTTGGTACACAATCATTTTTTCAGATTGTACAAGTGGTCGATGAGTTGATGTCAGAATATATGTGTTTACAAATTGCCCTTTCAAGATCAATTGTAATTTAAGGCCTCTTTTTGTTTGGATAGTGCAGAAGAAATGGATATCTCAGAAAAAAAGCAAAAAGTAAACAATAAAGTAAGAGTAACCCTCAATAGGAAAAAATAGTTGGCCTTCTCGTAAATACACTGGACATGATGAAATATTAGTTGAGGGCAAAATAAGAAAGAAGGCAGAAAAAAAGAAACAAGATGAAAAAAAGTTTATTCATCTCTTTAAAAATATTTTTAAAGTGTCCCAATTCAGAGAGTGATATAAAACTTGAAAACTTTTTCATGGTTTCTGTTTATTGAATGATAACATTTGATATTATGTGTTTTACTTTTCTCTCTAATTTTAAGTAAAAATGATATACTTTTATTTGTATTCCAATTTTTAATTTAATTATCTGCTATTTAAAAGTATTTTCTTTTATACATCCTTACTATTAAAATTTTAATAGTTATTTTCTGTTCTACAAAGAACAACCCCCTCCCATCTTTATAATAATTTTTAAAAATATTTATTTGTTTAATCATTTTTTAATATTAACAGTAGGCCTTACTTTCTCTCAAGTATCAAATGTTTGGAGTAAAGAGCTCACTTTTTTCTTGAAAACTCAGATACATATTGCTTTTTTTTTTTGAAAATAAAAATGGTCCCCTAGTCCTCCCAACACTCTCTAGGTCTACTTAATCTTATTCTTCTAGAAATAAATATACTGTTTTTGCTTGCTTTGTTAGTTTAATTACTGGAAGTAGTATATTTTCAACAAAAACTATACAGCCTAAATATGAGAATAAAGTCATCCTACCACTATGCTGGTTCCAATGATGCTACTGCCATTTTCAGAGAAGTAGAAGGGAAATAGTACTTTTAACATCCATGTTAGGTTCCTAGAGAAACAGACCCTGATATGGATATTTGCCAAAAGGAAATTTATTGAGACTCTTCTTAGATTTACTCTCACTTGGGCAATGGAAGAAACAGGATTAGACAAGTTGAATAGTGATGCAGACGCCATCAAACCCAACTGACACCAGAATCCTAGAGCTAGGGTAATGCTGCAGACTGGTCTGCATTGGGAAGAGAAAGTCCAGTCTTTATCATCTTTGAATGGACCCAACACTGGATGCAAGTTGTTTTCAGAAAGAGAGTATAATCTTTAGCGGAATGGAAATCATTGATCAAGATCAGTTCTTGGAGTGCTACTATTGACCAATACTGCCAGAAACTGGGATCGTGAGTACTTAATTCCTAAAGGACTCAGGGGGAGGAAAATCTGGGTGGGGAAGTTAGCTTCTACTAGAGTGATTTTGGAACTTTCATGCTAAATTAGAACCAGACAACATTCTAATCCAACTCTCCAATTAAAAAAAATAAAACATAAATCTTAGAAAAGAGAATAAAACACTATATATATATATATATATATATATATATATATATATATACCCAGACCATTTAGTCTCAACACATGATATTATTATTCAGTTTATTAACCAAAGGTCTGTTTGAGAAATGTATGCCCAGTGCATATTTGCTTTTTATTTCTGCAACTTGGCACCTTAACTTTTTTAATGCTTTCTAGACAAGTAAAAATAATACCACAGTTAACATAATCCATTATATGATAACAATTTATAGGTCATTATTTTCTAGTCTTATTATATTTATCATAAATCGCCAGTAAATTACATATGGGTAACTCATTACATGTATAAGAACTGCAGTAATCTAAGACAATTATACTTTATAATGTTCCAAGTATATTTTAGTAATCAAATAAATTTATAAAAGTTAAGTTTTATGTTCTTAAAATCACTGTGTTTTAGATTATTGAAGGACATTACAAATACATTTTTCATCTTTTTACAAAATCCACTTCTCACCCAAATATTTTTTCCTTTCAACCACAAGATATCTAAAAGTTGTTGGATATTGAATCTCCATTTATCATATAGATTTTTCCTTTACTTCATCTGTTAAATCTATTGTATTTATTTTATTTGTTGGATATACTTACTAATTTCTTGATGACACAACTTAATAAATTAAGTTGTTAACTTATTATTAACAACTGACTAATAATAAATGATTCACTGTTTTCTGCTCTTTTTCAATGTTTTGATTAAAATTTTCAATGGATATTTGTTTATCTTTACAAATTTTATCTTCTGTCATTTCTTTCCCTTCTTTCTTTGTCACTCTGTCCCCCCTTGTATCTTGAACTTTTCTATAATATTAAGGAAGTAATGTAATTTAGTGGAGAGTTATGTTTATATAGTGAAATAAGATTCATTTATTAACATGTGACAGATTTTTGAAATTTGTATCTAATTATTCTTTTATTTAATTATGTTGACATAAGATCAAGAGGGTGTCCATATTGCAAGTATATAGTTGAAAGTGAGTTTCATCATATCCAATAGTACTATTAGTAGTGATATAGTGGGAAGTGTTAGAGTTGATAACTATTCCCCTTCTATTTATGGCTTATGAAATGGCTTACCATGATCAAGGGCAGATGGAATGTTACAGTAATGAAAGAGAGGATGCTATTGTGGACAGAGCCATCTTAATAGCCACATTGCTTTAATCTAGTTTTTTAGATGCTCACCAGGAAAAATCTACACTCAACATAATAATTTTATCTGAAAACTGGGGGTTGTTGTATGTGGGAGTTTGGGTATGAATTATATGGTCAAGAGTTGAGATCGCACCATTTTCCTTAAGGATCTAACAAATGACTAAAATAATTTAGGCATTGAACATGAAAACTGCGCCATTTCTGTACTTGGTAGAAATTGGGCTAAGTAAATTTACCTCATTGGGACTTCTAGAAGGGACGATTTGTGAACAGTCCATGATCTTTTTTGTTCTGTTTATAAGCCACACGCAGAGGGTTGTCAGGGATCACTTCTGGAGGGCTGGAGGGCCATATGGATTGCTGGATATCAAACCTAGGTCAGCACTGTTTAAGGTAAGTGCCCTACTACTTGTACTATCACTTTGGCCGTGGGATCCTTTTTGATGAAAAGTCAATTTTTCTAAAACTTTAATAATATTGATTTAAACAAGTGAAAGAAATGCCTTAAATTATAGCTAGCAAGGACATGTAAAATATTAGAAGCTAAAGTTTATATTACTATATAAGTATGAAAGTCTACACAGATTTCCCCTAGAACCCATACACTCAAGAAATAGCACATTTATCATGGTAGATGGAGAATTTGCTCAATGTCAGATTAGCCTTTTAGGTATCCGGATGGACTTTTAAGAGGATGCATATAGTTTTATGAGCAACTTGAAAGATAGTAATAATATTCTCAGGGAAATAGATATACTGTAAATGTGTGTCTATTTGTGCTTAGCAAATATTTTAAGACTTTCCATTAATCAATCACTTTATAATCATTTTCTACATTTCCAAGTAAGCAAATATTTAGCTGGTAACTCCAGCAGAGGAAGGGAAAAAGTATCAAATGCTTTCTGGTAAAAGCCCATTTGAGGTCTGGAGAGATAATCTGGAAAGAGATTAAGGTGCTTGTCATGCATGTAGACAATCCCAGTTTGATTCTGGCTCTCCATGATTAGCCAAGCAAAGATATGGCCCCTGAATACCACTGGCCTTTGCCTCCAAACCCCCAAAAGAAGCAAAAGCTGAGACTCCGTTCATGAATATTGAAGTTTACTAAATGCTTTATTTAGGTGACTACAACAGTATGCCACCCACACGGCAAGCCTGGCAAGCTGTCATGTAGTATTTGATATGCCAAATACCAGTAACATTTATATTAGGTCATTCCCGTGACCTAATATAATAGTTTGAGGCTCTTTATGTTCCTGGAGCCAGCGGATGACTTTGGGTTCTACTAGCATGAGACAGGACATATGGAGATATTACTGGTGCCTGCTCTAGCAAATAGATGATGAACGGGAAGATAGTGATAGTGATAGTGACTGAATTTTAGTTCCACATGAGAATAAAAGTTTTATTATATTCAAATGTGAAATTCATGTAGTTTCTTTAGTTATTTATTGAATTAGTAGTGTCATTTTTTTAATGCCTGTGTAGGGCCTGGAATGATCATACAGCATGTAGGGTGTTTTCCTTGCATGTGGCCAACCCAGGTTCCATTCCTATATGGTTCCCTGAGCACCACCAGAGATGATCCATGAGAGCAGAATGTGGAGGAACACCCTGAGCACTGCGGGGGTATGGCCCTAAATAAAAAAATAAATAAATAATTAAATTTAATAAGCCAGCGAAGTAGAAAAATATGGATTTGCAATTTTCTTCTAGAGATATTAGCATTGAATTTTAAGCAATATATATATTTATAATATAAGACAGTAGCACCCAATAGCCAATGAAAGAACAATTTTAATAATTCATTATTTTCTACAATCATTTTCCGTATGTGTCATCATTCATTCATCCGCTCACCATCCATTCATTCATCAAACATTTATTTGGCTTTTATTATGTTAGGAGACAATAGGATATAAGAGGGAAGGACAGAGAGGGAGAAAGCTTTTATAGATGAGAAACAAGAGAGTTACAGCTATTAAAGTTATGGAAAATAAAATCATCCTCAAAACACTATAGAGTTTAGAAAAATTGTTACCGAAGTTCAAGCAGGGCACTTGAATAGGGCAACTAGAACTGTACTTGTTTATGACCAAAGATAGAAAACTTCACATGAAAACTATACTCCATTTCTCTTTCAATACTGTTGGTCTTCACAAATTCTGTGCACTTAGACTTATAGTGAAAAGTTAAAAATATACAAGCTTTTTATTATTGTTTTTTCTCAATATTTTCTTGAATAGAATGACCATGAAAGTAATTGATGGGCTAGAGATTGTACATCAGGGATGGCTCTTACCTTGCAAGGCTGACCTTGGTTTGGCCCCAAGCCCCACATGTGGTCTTCTGAGTATTACTTGTATCACTTGTCTCACCGTTGTTCATCAATTTGCTAGAGAGGGCAATGGTAATATCTCGATATGTCCTGTCACATGCTAGTGTAGCCCAAGGGCATCTGCTTGCTACAGGAACATGAAGAGCCTTAAACCATTCATTCAGGTCATGGGAATGAGGTCTATAATTGATACTGGTTTTTGGCATATCACATATAACACGGGTAGCTTGCCAGGCTCTGCTGTGTGGGTGTGATACTAGTAGGATCTCAGCTCTTGCATTTATTGATGAACTGAGATGGAGAAAGATAGGCTTTTCTGCTGGGTGGAGCTCTGATGAGCTGTGGAGTCTGGATGTTGAAAATGGCAGCCCTCATGGTGTGGGGGTTCCTCTGGCTTCTTGTGAGGCTCTGCTGGGATGGCGGCCCAGGGCTAGACCCGCCTTCCCTCTGTGCAGAAGGAAGGAACATTTTAATACTTACCTTCCCTTTCATCCCATATAAAGAAGAGCTGTGCCCAATCTAGATAACATAGAAGTCTTAGTAGATGTATAATAAGTCAGAAGTTATTCAGAGTCAAGGTGACTTCTGTGACTGCCACGCCCTCTATCAGTGTTTACATAGAAGAGAGATCTCAGAGGTCTTCTGAGTCCCACCAGGAATTATAGACAATAGAGCCAGGGAAAAAGACCTGAGCATAACTGTATGTGGCCAACCCTGGTCTCCAAATTAAAATAATTAACAAGGTAATCTTAGTGAAGGGACAATTCTATTTTTGGGGGGAAGGTGTTTTTATGTTTATTAAATATTCTTTCAATTATTTATTATATCATCATGAGATAGACAATTGCAAAGCTATTCATGATTATATTTCAGTGTTCCAGCACCCATCCCTCCACCAGTACACATCTCCCTCTGAAGGTACAATTCTTGAAACTTACTTTAGGATGTATAATTTGTGTCAATATGTGCGATAATATTTCTTGCTTTACAATTTTAGTTCTTATTATCCTTAAGGACAATAGGCAAATCATCTTTAAATTTTTACTGAAGTTAATGGTGTATTAAGCAATGCATCAGAAGTGCATTAAGCTGTGTCCTTTTCTTCTGAATATTTCAAAAGGACAAATGGTGTATAATTTATATTTAGAGAACCTAGGAGGAAAACCTGACTGGGGAGATACTATATAGATCCTATAGGGTGTAGGAAGTAGAAGCAGAAATTAGAGAGGTGTAAAAATTAAAAGTTGCAAAAAATTTGACTATTTTCACAAGCACGCAGCCTGTGATAACTTATCCTGATGTCTTGAAGGCTGCCAAGGTGTATAATAATGTCTATAAAGCATATTTTAAGAATGAAAATGGGGGACTGGAGCGACGGTCCAGCAGGTAGGACTTTTGCCTTGCACGTGGTTGGACCCGGACTCTATCCCTGGCAGCCATTTGGTTGCCTGAGCACCACCAGGAGTAATTTCTGACTGCAGAGCCAGGAATAACCCCTAACATTGCCAGTGTGACCCAAAAAAGAGAGAGAGAAAAGAGAATGAAAACAGGAGCATATATGTCTGCAACACCAAAGTAAATCAGAGCTAGGGCCCAAGCTGAGTGAGTGAAAAGTTTCCCTTGTCCCTTTTTGTGGTACACAGGCTTTCATGGATTTTTAAAAAATTAAACGGGGTTTCATAGAATTTCCCCACCTTTAATAGCTCTTGCTTTGTACTGCAGCTGCTGTAACAGTGACGCATTGGAAGCACCACACAGATGTGAGCTGTGGTAGAGACATCCAAGCAGGCTGCTCTGCTGTGATTTTGTCTCCGGCATCATTTCTGCTCCCATTCTCCAGGGATCTTCCTGTCATTTCACTTCCTAAAATTGACCTGCCAAAGGCTTGTAATTAACTCAACCTTTTGCCAAGACCAACTGTTAAATATCCTCATTAGAATGTGCTTTTTGTGGCAGAAGAGTTGATCTTATCTAAAATTTTGAAGTGAATGGAGAACCTCAAATATAGGGTCTTTTGTTTTGCAAAAGTAGGTACAGAGACTTCCTATAAAACTTTCATAAAACATAGGTGACAATCACAGGCCCAGACATTCATCAGAGAAAGTTCTTCCTGTTTTTAGTAGTTATAGAGCTTATGAAAATTTTATATATATATATATATATATATATTTTTTTTTTTTGGGTCACACCCAGCAATGCTCTGGGTTACTCCTGGCTCTGCACTCAGGAATTACTCCTGGCAGTGCTCGGGGGACCATATGAGATGCAGGGGATTGAACTCTGGTCGGCCACGTGCAAGGCAAACGCCCTACACACTGTGCTATCACTCCCGCCCCCTTAATTTTATATTTTTGTTTTGTTTCAGAGCCATATGTGGAGGTGCTTAGTCTTACTCCTGGCTCTGCGTCAGGCTTTGCTTGGTGATTATCAGGACACGATTTGTGGTGGCAGGGATCGAACTTGGGTTGGCTGCATGGAAGGCAAATCCCCACCTGCTGTGCTATCACTCAAGCCCAATTTATAGCAATTTTAGTGTTATCTGTCAGCACACCTGCAGGTGTGCTGACAGATAACATAAATTATCATAAAAAATAATTAGACCAAGCTCAGTGATTCAATCCCTATCTGGGTTGACTCATTTTTGTTAGTTTATACCTGTAATCAGGGCTTCAGTGTTTTTACTTCCCCCTCACTTCCTCACATCCTCTTACTTTAACCTTTTCCTTCATGTAAAGCTCTCCAGTATAGGAAAAGCATTGTTAAATTATTCATAGCAGAGTATGAAATTTAAAAAAAATCATATTTATATGTCTTTCCTAAGAAAATCATTGAAAGAGAATACTTTCTTGACAAATGAAGTTGAAATATTATTCTAAGAGAAGAGAAATTTTGTCTTAAAATGTCATTTCTCTGTATACCTAAAAATGGATAACACCAGCACTGATTTTAGTTTGTGTTTAGTTTCACCTAACTAAAATGAAAACATTTATGAGGAAAATCTGTGCAATTAGTTATAAGGGGAAAAATGGTGAAAATGCATTATTCTTCTTCAGGGATTCGTCCAGAGCTTTTATGTCAATAGCAAAACTTCCAGGTACCTTAAGATTGATTAGAAACATCATAATAATACTAAGGATTGAAACTGCAGACTTGGGGAGATTACTATATTTTGAAATGAATTGATAATTATTGAGTATAGATAGAATGTCGGGGAACGCCTTTGGGGTCCCCGACAGTGCCAGGAAGCGAGTTTCCTTCTACCTCTGAAGCCGGCAGGGAATTGATGAAAACTCAGGAATCCGATGCGGTTTTAAAAGGCTTTACTTACCACAGGTTCAGGCATACAAATCAGCAATAGGAAAAACCCTGTGCTCAGGATTCCCGGCTAGAACCCCAGCCATGTGTAGGCCAAGATGGCGGCCCCCACGTGTTAAGGCCCTGTAAAAGGAGACAAAGACAAGACTCCCAAGAAGAGTGCAAGCCCCAAAAAGAGAGCCCCAAAAAGAGAGCTGAGAGAGAGAGAGAGGAGAGAGAGAAAGAGAGAGAGGAGAAAGAGGGAGGAAAGAGAGAGAGAGAGAGAGAGAGAGAGAGAGAGAGAGAGAGAGAGAGAGAGAGAGAGAGAGAGAGAGAGAGAAAGCAGTCTGATTTTATACCCCTGCCACTCAGACCTTCCTCCCACTGTTATGGAAAGCAGGGAGGGTTAAATGCCCTTAGGTAATCCCTCCCTGCACCTCACCTAGGCCCTTTAGTATGCTAATTTTTTGAGCCAAGATCTGCCTGGAAATGCCTTATAGGGTAGAGAATGGGGTTTCTGAGATGGCATGTCTCTGTACCAAAGACTAATACTAATGCCAGTTAAATATTTCTCCAAGCCTTCACAAGAGTCTCGTCTACTTCACAGTAGTTTTGTATTTTAGTTGCCTTTGAGTTATCAGGGAGCCATGCTTGCTTGCTTGGAGGCAAACAGCATTTCTCTCTGGTCTAATTATTTAGAGATCCAACGTGGCCAGGCAAATATGCTGGTAAGATCTATCTAGTCCCACGATGATTGTGGTAGCATGAGAGAATATTTATACCAGCTAGCACAGAATACATGGTCAGATAAACTGCCACATTTAGACTACCCCCTTATCTATGAAGTGATTTGCAGGAGGCAATCCAGAGCAGATGCAGTGGCTCTTAGAGAAGTTCCTCAGCAATAGAATATCTAAATTTCTTAAGACCTGTCTTTTCCAGTAAATGTCTTTCATCTTAAGCCAAGTTAATTTCATTTGCATTTTGACACTAATGAACTAATGACAATCGACACATTTATAATGGGTCATATCATCATAGACACAATAAACTACAATTATCTATTTTTATTACAAAGCAAGTATGGTACTACATAATTCAGAAATAGTAGTTAGTAGGCAACTTATGTAAAGATAGAGCTATAAAATAAAGAATGTTTTATATAGAACCAAGACAAGTTTTTGTCATGTTTATAGTATTAATAATTTTAAAATTAATTTTGGAATAAAAGCATGTTACCACACCTAAGTGGAATGGAGTAAGACAGAGACTGAGGGAGTAATGGAAAATAACATATAGACTAAATGGGCTGAGAATCATGGGGATTTATTTATGACATGTGGGGGTGAGATACGTCTGATCAAGTGTTGATGACTTTGAAAAATGTGTCACACCTTTCTCTGATCGGAAGAATGGCCATGAAAAGCTCTTTTTCATTTCAGTGATATGTGTGTGCTGAAAGGGTGAGGCAGAACTCTGATTCTTTTTTCCTATTACTATTATTATTATTATTATTATTATTATTATTACTATTTTGCTTTTAAAACACAATGGAAGTGCACCACTGCCATCATATCGTGATCAGTATGCAACCTAAAATACTTTTATAAGGGCCATCTCATTCACAGCAATCTGATCAGCAGTGGCCCTGGGATGTTTTTTCCTGCTGGAGCTCAAAGAAGTGTCTTTTGTGGGTAGTTGCCCTGAAGTGCTGCAGAGGGAAGTTTGGAAAATACTAGAGGAAGCCAAAGGCAAACAAGCACAAGCCATTGAGAGTTTCAAAGGAAACTCTACCCTGTGTTCCTCCTGCCTTTCCCCCGGACTGATTGTTAAGTCTGAAACCACAGACTTATAATAGATTATCATTCATGGCCCAAATGAATGGGCTTTCTTAACAGTAATGCCCTTGTTGGGAGGGTGACTTTCATACACCGGTTGCACATAAATAGATCTACTTAAACATTTTTTGAGTTAAACGCTTAGGATAGCATATAATTGTCATGTTTTTGGTTAGAATTTCTCCATTTTATAAAAATCAGTGTGTGCCAGTCATTTTACTGCATTTAACCTTGCCAACTCAATTCAATATGAATTAATTTTGTTTAGAGGTTTTTAAAAAAAAATTTAACCCTCCACTCCCATCAGTGCTGTCACTGATTTATACCAATTTATACTGTTCATAAATTTATATATTTATATTTCTACATGTTGAAGCATTGTGCAAATAATTCATGAAATTACTGAGTAGGACTGTCAGACTTTTCTTGTTCTTTCCTTATATTATAGTTGGTGGGAATTATATATAGTTTATTCTCATATACTTAATATAGTCTCATATTCGCTATATAGTTTATTCTCACAATCATTTCTTTATTTGTCTGGGCTTAGTAAGTTTGTCAGAGAAGAGCAAAGTGCCTGCATAGAGGCAGGCTGTGGGAGTGGGGAGGGAATGTGGGGACATTGGTGGTGGGAAATGGGCACTGGTGGAGGGATGGGTGCTGGGACACTGATGACTAAAACCTATTCATGAACAGTTTTGTAATTGTATATCTCATTGTGGTATAATAAAAAAATTTAAATTTAAGCTTCTCAGACATAGGATAAAAGCTCATGTTTCCATAGATCACCAATGTTCATGAAGTATCTGTCTACCCTTTTAAAAAAAATATATATATATATATAAAAATTTTGAATGGTCAAAATTTGAAAGGTCAAACCCACATATACCCATATATATATATATATATATATATATTTTGAGTGGCCAGCAATAATTAAATAATGGAGAGAACATGTTGGCACTAAAGTTTTCTACTCCCAATCCCCACGAATCATAGGGTTCTACTTTTCCTGTGCTCTCTGGTGTTTTGAAGCAATGCTGCATGTGGCTGAAACTGTCCATTGCTTCTTTACTTTTCAGGTCAACCAGGCAGGACCCAAGAAACCATAACATAAGGAAGAGTCAAACGTTGTTATTTGTGGAAAATATTTTAGAGTTGCTTTTTATTTTGAATCTCTTTTCACTATATTTTGACATCAGTGCATTTCAGATTTGATGCCTCATTTCCTTGAATAGTTAAGGAAATTTTTGCTTTCAGCTTTTCTCTGATCTTGATTCTCAGAATGATGGTCTTGCCCGTTAAAAGTGTTTACAGTTCTGGTTTTGTGGATGTTAATTATTTCCCCCATTGCAGTTTAATTAATAAGAGATTGCATCTTACTCATTCCATCTCTCGAGGTGTTGCTTCAAAGAAATAGCCATCCAAGCCAATGCTTAAGAGCTTTACTCCCAAGAGCCTTTTTCATAGTGATATAGCATTTTAGCAATCAGATATGGTCATTAAAAGCAGAAGATCCAGTCTTCATGATGCATTTTATAATTGCCTATAATTGCACCATTCATCTTGGTAGAATTTCTAATGAGCTGTATGTAAACAAGTGTGTTTCAAAATTGTGATAGAAATCGTTTCCTGTTACCCTAACATTTAGCAATTTTAATTGCCTGGATATATCTCATATCTGAGTAAGCAGAAATTTAGCCCACTGCCTGGGATTTGGCTGATTTTTATCAATTAATTTCTGAGGTATGTAATACATGTTGAAGCATTGTGTAAATAATTCATGAAAGTACTGAGCAGGACCTTCAGACTTTTCTTGCTCTTCCCTGTCATGAAACCTAGTGCAAAAATAAATTTAGAGGAATAGACATGAAGTAATCACACTGTAGGCAGCGGCAGAGGGAGGGGGTAGATCTTATATATCTAGGACTGGCATTTGGAATGTGGTTGCTGTTGGCAACTGTGTTTCAAGTGCAGTCTGTATTGGGGACGGCCATTTTTTTTTTCTCACAAGCTTCTTCAGCAACACGTTCTGTGGTTCATATAACCTTCCTGAACAGTTTATCCTTTTTCAATTGAATCCTAATTGCAGAGAATACCAGAGGAGAGCAAGTACATTTTGAAAACTGAAAGTATACACAAAAGCTTCAACCTTTGATTTGTCAAGATTTGACAGTCAATTCTTTGTCAAAAGGACCACAAATATTGGAGGTTTTCAGTAATTAAAACTTCTAAGGTTAAGGCTGGAGAATTCAACTTCTTCCAATAAAGGGCAGTGTAGAATTTTTGAGGGAAATGTATGTATAAATGTTACCAAAATTTGTCCAGGATTTCTTGACATGAGATGGACAGGATACAGAAACATTGTTTTTTCCCCACAAATAAAGAAATACAAATTAATTAAAGTGGAGGTTCAGTATTGTTTTTGTTATCTAGGGAATGGCAATATATCACACCCACATAGATTTGGTGTTCCCTTTCATCAACTGCTTTGTAATGCTAGCTTTTGTGGTAATTGGTCCCAAACTTGAATCTCTAGTTTTAAAATTAAGTAGAATAATTCTGGAGAATATCCTCTCTCCTGTTCTTGTGAATCTTTTCATAAAAGTAATGTTACAGAGCTATCAAGTAAGCAGATATGTGTTACAAGCCCTGAGTTTCTAATATTTATTATTTGACTGAGTTTTTTTTTTGAATAGAAATGTTAACATAATTTTAAAAGAATGCACAGCACACAATTTTGTAGTACTGTATTAGTGGCTTGACTCAGGGTATAGAGTGACATAGATATGTGTAAAATTCTTTTAGTGATGCCTGCACAGAAATCTTCCTGAGGCTTTGTGCAGTTTTAAATTTTTTTTATTAATTCACTGTAAGATACATAGTTATAAAGTTGTTCACTGTTGGGTTTCAGTTATAGAATGTTCCAACACCCTTCCCTTCACCAGAGTACATTTTCCATCACCAATGTCCCAGTCCTCCCCACTTCCCCAGCCTGCCTCTGTGGCAAGCCTCTCTCTCTCTCTCTCTCTCTCTCTCTCTCTCTCTCTCTCTCTCTCTCTCCCTTCCTTTTGGCATGTTGACTTGCAATACAGGTACTGACATTTTTCTTGTTTATCCCTTTATATACCGTCAGCACTCAATTCTTGTCCAGAGTGATTATTTCCAGCTATCACTGGCATAGTGAACTTTTTTTTTCCTACCTTTCTTCTCCCATTCTAACACTTGTAGCAAGCTTCCAACATGCCAATCCTCCTGGCCCTTGTTTCTACTGCCCTTGGGCATTAGTCTCTTAATATGCATTTTTTATATCTCACAAATAAGAGCAATAATTCTATGTCTGTCCTTCTCAGACTTATTTCAGTCAGCCTGACATACTCCATGTCCATCGATTTATAAGAAGTTTCAAGACTTCGTTTTTGCTAGAGCTGTATAGTATTTCACTGTGTGGATATACCATACTTTCTTTATCCAGTCAACCATTCTTATGCACTTGGGTTGTTTCCAGATTTTGGCTGCAATCAGCATAGAAGTGTAGATGGCATTTCTGTAGTATGTATTTAGGCCCACATGTATATTATATGGGGGTTTTTTTTTTCATATGCTTGGGAGTTTATTTTTGTTTGTTCTGCATTCTTACGTAGACATAAATAAAAGAATTTGAAACCAACTATATGAACATAAGCTTTCGCAAAACTATAGAACAAAAGAAAGGAAATTTCACATACTAGTAATTGACATAGACATTTAGAAAATGTCAAGTCTTTAGATTTTCATCCAATGTGTGCCAGTTGCTGATATTCAAAAAGAAGTAATCTTATCTTCAGTCAGTTGCATGTTATGGACTTACATTTTAGAATTACGTTAAATCTCCAGTGTAGGTGCAACATTTTTTTCAAAATATCCAGCATTGCTGCAAAATAAAATTTCCACCAAGATTAAGAACTCACTAATTTGAAAGTTAGATTTTAAAAGGAGGATGTGAAAGTGAATTTATTTGTTGGTCCTGTTAAATTATGTTTTGTGCAGGTACTTAGGAGAAATTTTCTGTACATTTGTAGAACAAGAAAGATGGTGATAAGCTCAGCTTTTCAAGACCTTGTGATCTGCATTGATCTAGGACATGTGTAGTCTTATTTCCTCTTCAATCAGTTTTTTAATATACTTAATTCTCGTTATAATTCATTCTTACATATGCACTAGCAATTTGAAAATAGAAAGCATGTGGATAACAATAATCATATTTTTTCATCTCAGAGCTAGTAGACAGTGAGTAGCTTGCAGTTTGTAGGAAGGGATGTGGGTATTAAATGTTGGAACTTTTATAGCATTCATGAGGCAAATTGTCACAGATCTGGGAATAGTGACAGCTTGAATGTAGTAGATAAACAACTAATGTTTTCAGTGCTAAAATTGTTATGACAAATGGTTTTCCTTTTGTCAAAATGCTCCATTTGAGTTCTAAAATAAATCAGTTCTAAAATATCTAGGGTTTTTCCTTTTGCCCTCTTCCCAATAATTGCTTTTTTTATCCATCTCTCTGGCAGGAGAGAGTGAATACCTATACTCAGGAGTCTGGAATTAGCCTAAAGCATTCCATTCACCTAGGGGAGTTTATAGCTGTCACCTGTCTCCAGACTTATATTTTGTTTATTTTTAATCTAAATAAGTCAATAATAACTGCATTGAAAACTCTTCAATTTTCTTCTGAATAGTTTAGTAACTATGATTGTCCTAGATTGCTGGGCTCACTTTGTGTCTTTGAAAGTTGCCTTATCTCTTTTTGTTGCCTATGCCCTTCTAGAGAGAAAGAAAGACCTCTTGTTCCTTTCTAAGGAAAGTCTGGCCTAGTCAATATCAGTTGATCAATATCAATAGTCAATGGATATATGTCTATGATTCTCATTAGAGTGTATATATGTTTGTATGTATATGCTCAGTAAATATTTCAAAAGTTATTGAATAATTGTATGCTTATAATAGGAGCAGTATGCAATTGTATTCCTGGAAAAGTCTGTTTGTGAGAAAATGTTATTCATTTTTCATTTGATTGGTAGATGGCTATTAGTGTTTTTGTTTCTGTGCAAGAGATTGAATCCAGAACTGATATATGCAAAGCAAGTGCTTTACTTCCGAGATGCATCCATAGCTATTGATGATATATTTTTGGTTCTTCACCTTAAACTATTGATTTATTTAGATCTCAGTGTATATGAGTATAACACATTTAATTGCATATAAATGCTATTCTATAAATATAGTGTGTTTTTGTGGTCAACATAATAGGATTTTATGATCTAAAATTTTCCTAAAGTTATGTACTCATTTGACTACTTTCTGCATACTTCATGGTCCTTTTAAATATTTTTCAGAATCTAATATTTTTTAAAACTTTGGATGATTATAGTGACAGGTTATTTCTTGTATATTGTGATTTTTTCTTCATTGTGAACTTATCTTCTATCAGGGAAGGCTGGATTCCCTGACAGTATGGGGAATGAGTTCCATTTTACTTCAAGGACCAGCAACAGATGAACAGACCACAAATTCAGTATAGTTTCAAAGGCTTTTACTTATCACCAGTAATAAAACAAACTCTGTATACCAGTCCAAAATGGGGAAACTCCCAAGCCTCTAGCTCTGGCCAAACCTCTGATTATGTGCTCAGGCTGAGATCTTCCACTAAGATAAATGACTATCTCATTTTTCTCAGCACCTTTTATCCTTCAAAAACCCACCAAAGGCCAGGAAGACAAAAAACTTGCTTTGCGTCATCAAAGATTAAAAAAAAAAAAATCAGCTTCTAGGTGTAGATGCTTGCTAAGCAACACCTTTGTTATAACTCCAAATAAATACTAATTTGCCAGGGTCAAGACCCTACTGTCTCAAGTGGCTCCTGTAGCAAGCACTGTGGAGAGGGGACTGGGTAGGAAAATACCTAAGAATAAAAGCATCTCAGGATTTTTTTTTTATATATATATATGGACATAACATAATTTTACACCATGAACTTCATGCAGCCAGATGCTATCTCCAAACACACACAATGTCCATTTTTTATTCTGCTTTAGAGTAATTTTGCATGTTCTTCCTTAGTTTTACTGAGAGTCAAGTTCACTTGCCTTGAAGCAAACTAGCATGGCTCCTTCCTTGATCATAGGAGAGCTTTTTCCTAACAGAGGACTCAACTTGGTCAGGCTTCCTCCTGGTAAAATTCTAGATGTTCCACTTGTGGGCCCATGGGGGTTATGAGAAAAGTGCCAGAACTAGCTGACATAGAAATTGTAATGTTATTCCAAGAGCATGTCCTCCAACAATCTTCCAGGAGTTTGATATGGGACTTCTTTAAGGCTTGTAGTTAAAACCCATATTGCTTCTTCCAGCTTCCTGGAATGATTTAGAATTTTGCATATTAGTTGTTTCTTTTTTTTTTAACATGTGGAGGGAGGAAGCCTCAGTGTTAAAGAGCCCTGTAGACCACAGCTGGCTATTCTCAGCCAACCAAGTGTATGGTTGTGTGCTTGGGTCTGAGCAATACCTGTAATTAAGCTTGAGTCAGGTGAGCCTGAGTCTATACTATGTTCCCATCACCTGCAGACTGGATTCATTGATCCAGGTAGGTACTGTGAAAACTACCCCAAATAAATTTGGAATCCTGGTTAGGACTTATGCCTCTCTCTCTATTTTCTTTTTGCTTTGTTTTTGCATTTTTATTTTTTTCATTTGGCTTTTGAAACCATAACCTGCAATCACCCCTGCCCCTGTGCTCAAGGGACCATATGTGGTGCTTGGGATTCTAACCAGAATTGGCCCCATTGAAATGCAAGCACCTTAATTCATATACTATCTCTCTGGGCCCCTCTTTTTTGCTTCTTCTCTATTCACCCATATCAAGACTTAAATACAAAACCCTTTAATACAAAATGTCTCTACACTGTATATTTTTCTATTATACTTAGGAAGATGCACCACTCGGAGAGCTTTGATCCATAAGGGGTCTTTGACTGAATGCACACTTACATTAGCCTTGACTGTTTCCGACTTTTATGTACTGGGCACTGAAAATTAACTGGACACTTTCATCTGGGTTAGCAGAGGCTCCTGGAGCACGCCCATATGTAGAGAGGGAGCGTGCACTCACCTGTTTGGAATTTTTTTGCTCATTACCATTGATACCTGGAAAATTTTCATTTATTTGTTTACATGAGGAAATATATTGGAAAATTATATACTAATGTTTAATTTTACTCTTAGAAGAAACTGTAGAGGAAATCTGTAAAACTGAAGAGGAAATCTGTAGTCCACTAGTTTCTTAGAAGCAAGCTCTTGAATGCTTGCTGTTTATAAGATGTTCTGCTTGCTGGAAAACATTCTTTTCAACAGTGAAAATTAGATCTATTCAATTATCCTTATTCCTTATCTCTATCTCCTGGTGGCAGATATTTCCATTGTGGCTGAAATTCTTGGGGACTCTGTGTTATCTATAATCACATAAGATAGGACTATCTGGTCCTAATGGATTCTTTCCTTTCTAATATTTTTTTCTTCCTGACTCTGAATTACTACATTTCTTCATTCCTCCTCTCCCATTTTTTTTCTATCCTTCAATGATTAAGCTAAAGCTAACCAGGCTTCTTTCCAGAAAATTCTCTCTTTCTTTCTCTGTTTTGTTAAAGTGTGTTTATGGTTTCTTTTTGTTCTTTGCCAGGTCATCTGAATAACTGCATCCTGTTTCTCTCCCACAGGTTGCCTCTCTGGGAGTCACGACCTTCACCCTCTGTGCTCTGTGTATTGATCGCTTCCGAGCTGCTACCAACGTTCAGATGTATTATGAAATGATCGAAAACTGCTCTTCCACAACTGCCAAACTTGCTGTGATCTGGGTGGGTGCCCTCTTGTTGGCACTTCCAGAAGTGGTTCTCCGCCAGCTGAGCAAGGAGGATTTGGGGTTCAGTGGCAGAGCTCCGGCAGAACGCTGCATTATAAAGATCTCATCTGATTTACCCGACACCATCTATGTGTTAGCCCTCACCTACGATAGCGCCAGGCTCTGGTGGTATTTTGGTTGTTACTTCTGCTTGCCTACACTTTTCACCATCACCTGCTCTTTAGTGACTGCGAGGAAAATCCCGCAAGGCGGAGAAAGCCTGTACACGAGGGAATAAGAGGCAGATTCAGCTAGAAAGCCAGATGAACTGTACAGTGGTGGCTTTGACCATCTTATACGGATTTTGCATTATACCTGAAAACATCTGCAACATTGTAACCGCCTACATGTCCACAGGGGTTTCTCAGCAGACTATGGACCTTCTTAACATCATCAGTCAGTTCCTGCTGTTCTTTAAGTCTTGTGTCACCCCTGTTCTCTCCTTTTCTGTCTTTGCAAACCCTTCAGTAGGGCTTTTATGGAGTGTTGCTGCTGTTGCTGTGACGAGTGTATCCAGAAGTCTTCCACTGTGACCAGTGATGACAATGACAATGAGTACACCACGGAGCTGGAGCTCTCACCCTTTAGTACCATACCGAGAAATGTCCACTTTTGCATCTGTTGGAACTCATTGCTGAAGGACAGTTAGTTAGATTTGTTTAAAATATTGATTTTTATCTCCTGTGAAAATTTGTATTTGCCTTTTTCCTTATAGAGGAAAAATGTAAAAAAAATTTAGAGAGAAATATTAACTGCTGTAGAACAGATTTTACAAATTAATATTTGTGCTTTGAAAAATGTTTATATTTAGCTATTTAAGGAGTATGAGGAGACCAATAGTTTTAGATCATTTTATCTGATCTGGTGCTAATATTTTATTTGGAAAAACAAGTGGCTGCACCTTAACTGAATTAATTGATACGTTTTTTTCTTTAAAAATTATAATCATTGTACACTGATTATAGCCATTTGATTTTGTAGGTTATTTTATGTTTGAGCTGTGACTGAAAGTATATTGTAAATGGTATTGTGAGTTGTTCTGTAGTTAAGAAGCATTCATAAAGTAGCACCAAATAAATGACACTTTATTCTTTAATATGTCATTGTCAATCTACTTTTAACCAAGAGTCAATAAATCTTTCAATTGCCTTAAGTAAACAATGGCTCTATGCAATTTGGCCTTATTAATTTATAATTATATACCCCTTTAATGCAGGTAATATCTTATGTTATAAAACAAATTTTCAAAAGCCATAATATTTTATATGCATGAATCGCAAAACTATATGTTAAACTGAAATTGTATTTTTAATATTTAGATCTAGATGTAAAATGACTCCAGATATTTATGAAATATAAATAAATAGATCACAGAGTAGGAGAGAGTTTCTTTTATTATTTTTTATTTTTCCATAGTGTCAAAGAATCATCCCAAGGTCTTATATATACAAGGCAAACACTCTACCATCGTTCCATTTTGGCTCTGAAAGTACCTTTTCTTAAATTTTCTTCTAAGCTACTTGTCACTTGTCTTCCTGTTGTTCATTGATTTGCTGGAGCGGGCACAAGTAACATCTCCATATATCCTGTCACGTGCTAGTGTAGCCCAAGGGCATCTGCTCACTCCAGGAACACTAAGAGTCTCAAACCATTCCTTCAGGTCATGGGAATGAGGTCTATAATTGTTACTTGTTTTTGGTATATCAAATATGACAGAGGTAGCTTGCCAGACTCTACCGTACAGGTGGTACACTCTCAGTCATAGGTTCTCATCTCTTGCATTTACTGATGAACCTCACGGCCACTTTGCAGGGAGACTCTGCTTTTCTATTAGGTGGAGCTCTGATGACCTGTGGAGTCCGGATGTTGAAAATGGCAGCCCTCATAGTATGGGGGTTCCTCTGGCTTCTTGCAAGGCTCTATTGGGATGGCGGGCCAGGGGTAGAACTCACCTTCCCTCCCAGGAGCCTCATGATCAGGTGAGCACAGGGAGAGCTAGTAGCATCTCTGCCCCCTGTGTCTGAGTCTCTGGATCTAAGTTACTATCAAGAAATACTGTTTTTCCTAGAGGAATTTTGAACATAGTCAAGGTACTCAAAACCTATGAACTTGTTTGATTTTTTCTTTGATGTTTGTACACTGTGTGAATCCTATAGGAAGTATTTGGAATATAGATGTGTCTGTATTTGATAGCAGAGACAAGATGTTCTCTGACACAGTGTGGCTGCAATGTCTTAGCCCTGAAAAATCATGAAGCAAAACCCTGTTTACTGGTTGGAAGCTGCCCTATGTCTGCTTGGCAGTTTATGTATATTTAATGTTGCTGAGTGGTGCCTTCTTTCTTCCAGATTTTTGACTTGATGTTATTTAAATAATTCCATTTTGGTACAAGAAAAGTTAAAGATACTTAAAGTTACTCTCTGAATTATAACATGAACTTTAAATCATTAAACGTCAGTGAAGAAAAAATTAAAGATACTTAATCTGGACCATTAATTTTCTAAATAAAACTCAGATGAGTACACAGAATATCTCCTTTTCCCCAGTAAAGTGCTCTTCAAAGGGGTTTTTTACCCACTATCTGTATTTTAAGGGATTTTATTGTGAATGAAAACAAAGCACCATTGTTTTCTTAATGGTCTTTGTAGCAGGTCTTTGGAAAATGTTTTGAGAATACGTTAAGTAGGTTTAAACTGCTAAGCAGGTCAACAGTTCTGAGTCAAAATTGACTGATTGAATTTATTTCATAAATCAAGATACATGATGTATCTTGATACATAAATAAGTACATAATGTTGAAAAGTTTTGGTGTTATTACAGGGAGCATATCAAAGTAAATACAGCTTAGTGTCAAACTTAATAAACCAGAAAACAGTGCGCTGAGAATAAATAACACAAACACATAAACCATGTGACATAAACTGTATGTGCTACAAAGGTATAACTAATAGGTCAGAGAAGAAGAGCAGAAAGAGACTATTTGAATAGAGGAGATCATGAAAGACTGAAAACCTGAATTGAAGGTCCATCAAGAGTTGATGAAAAGTGGTATATGAAATGGAAATTCCAGAACATCAGAGCTAATGGAAAAACATATTATATGTATCATTAGGAACAAGTGATAGTCCTGCTTAATTATTGTGCTGTTTTCATAATTGCCTCATGGAAGTTACTTATGAGAATTCTGAGATCCTATTATAGAAGGGTCATATGTTTTATAAGTATTTTGTTATACCACCGTGAAATATACAATTACAAAGATGTTCATACAGTGTTCCAGCATCCATCCCTCCACCAGTGCCCATCTCCCACCACCAATGTCCCCGGTTCCCTTCCCCTCTCCCCCCAGCCTGCCTCCATGGCAGGTTCTTTATTTCTTTCCCCTTTCTCTCTATCTCTTTCTCTTTCCCTTCCCTTCCAGATTGCAGATTACAGAACATACATTAAAGGGTTGTCATGTGTATCTTTTTGCCTGTATTTAATGCTCAGTTCTAGCTTGGTATTAGTACTTTAGACAATTGTTAGCACACCGTTCCATTTTCTGTCTTACCTAGCCTCTGACTCCCACACATTTGTGATGATTTCCACCTTTGACAAAACCTCCTGATACATGTTTCACTTGACCTTGGATATTGGTATCATAATACATACACATATATTTATGTCATGCAAATAAATGCAGTCATTCTATATCTGTCTCTCGAAGGTGTTTAGATTAATTGCTTTAGGAATGTCAGTTTTAAGACTTCCAAGTATTGGAAAAAATCATCATCATCATCATTACAACTAAATTAGGAAAATATAATGTGAAATATTATTTGGAAACAGTAAATAGATTGTTAAATAAGACCCTATAAACTATTTCTCAGTGAAAGTGAAAAACCAATTAGAAAGACTCTATAAAAAGATTGAACCATAATGGAGGTACATTTTAAATTTTGGACTATGATAGTTGAAACATTTACCTTTTACTAAACCTCATCTGTTGAAACAGAAACTGATTACTCAAATTGCTCCAAGTATAAAGTGATGCAGAAGTTTTTCATAGACTTGTTCATTGCTTTCTCAAAAGCAATTCCAGTGTCACACTTCAAAACACTGTGCATCCTTTTTACTGGACAGTTTTCCAATTCAGAGCTTTTCTAATGTTTTCCTCTCCTAAAAGTTCCTTTAAAATAAGAAACATGCATCTAAGATAAATCTAATAAGCTTTGGATTAATCTGAAAACCCTAGAGAATGGCACTTGGTTATTTTGATATATTCAGTAAGATTGTTTGAATATACATGTTTCATGTATATGCAATGTATTAATAATATATATATAATGTAATAATATGGGTATTATAAGCTACTCTGGTTAATTTTTTTTTTTACCATCAATAGATTTTAATTCAAGTATATCAATATTATTATTATTATTGTTGTTGTTGTTGTTGTTGTTGTTGTTTTGTGCCACACAAAGAAGTGCTCAGGGCTCCTCCTAGCTCTTTGCTTAAGGCTTAATCCAGACAGGTCTCAGGGAACCATCAACATTTTGAAAAATCAAGTCTTTAAGTTCAAACACCTTTACCTTCAATTCAGTGAATATTTTTTCTCTGAGCCTAGTGCTGGACTAGGCAATTAAGCACAATTTAACATTGCTTAATTCTCAGATTCCTTCTACTGTATAGTTTGTTCTGGAAATTAAAACATCTGAACTCAAATACTGTTTAGTGTGACAAGTGTGGTGTATCTGAAACATGGAAGTGAAAGAGGAAGAATGACTGGAAATGGAAGAGAACTGACAGTTGTGGTAGCTCATAGGAGGAAGCTGTTAGGATAGGTGTCGGGGAATGCCGCGGGGCCCCGACAGTGCAGGGAAGTGAGTTCCCTTCTACCTCCGAAGTCAGCGGGGAATGGATGAAGACTCAGGAATCCGATGCAGATTTAAAAGGCTTTACTTATCACAGGTTCAGGCATACAAGTCAGCAATAGGAAAAACCCTGTGCTTAGGATTCCCATCTAGAACCCCAGCCACATGTAGGCCAAGATGGCGGCCACCATGTGTTAAAGCCCTGTAAAAGGAGAAGACAAGACTCCCAAGAAGGGTGTGAGCTCACAAAGAGAGAGCCCAAAGAGAGAGAGAGAGAGAGAGAGAGAGAGAGAGAGAGAGGAGAG
The DNA here is from genome assembly GCA_021461705.1 of Cryptotis parvus. NCBI lineage: Eukaryota > Metazoa > Chordata > Mammalia > Eulipotyphla > Soricidae > Cryptotis > Cryptotis parvus. The sequence continues at coordinate 213,077 of JAJIBD010024226.1, forward strand.
AGGAGAGAGAGAGAGAGAGAGAGAGAGAGAGAGGAAGCAGTGGTTTTATCTCCCTGCAACTCAGACCTCCCACTATTATGGGAAGCAGGAAGGGTTAAATGCCCTTAGGTCATTTCTCCCAGCACCTCAGCTAGGTTCTATTATATGCTAATGTTTTGAGCCAAGATGCCTGGAAATGCCTTTTATAGGATAGAGAAGGGGGTTTCTGAGATGGCATGTCTCTGTACCAAAGACTAATACTAACTCCAGTTAAATATTTCTCCAAGCCTTCACAAGAGTCTTGTCTACTTCACGGTAGTTTTGTATTTTAGTTGCCTTTTGAGTTATCAGGGAGCCATGCTTGCTTGCTTGGAGGCAAACAACATTTCTCTCTGGTCTAATTACTTAGAGATCCAATGTGGCCAGACAAATATGCTGGTAAGATCTAGCTAGTCCCAAGATGATTGTGGTAGCATGAGAGAATATTTATACCAGCTAGTACAGAATACATGGTCAGATAAACTGCCACATTTACACTACTCTCTTATCTACGAAGTGATTTGCAGGAGGCAATCCAGAGCAGATGCAGAGGCTCTTAGAGGAGTCCTGCAACAAATAGATACTTTCCTATAGCTGTTCTTAAATAGGCCTGTTCTTGAGCCAGGAATAGGCTTCAAGAACAAGGGATATCAAATATTCTTTCTTCCTTTTATTGCATGTAAGGGGGTTTAATTGATCCAAATGAACTTATTTTTTTTCTAAAAGAAACATTACTCAAAATGTATTTCTAATACATTTCTTCATGTACCTCCTATAAAAGTGGACTTAGAATGAAGGTCCATTTCAATAAGTATGGTGAAATGATTTTTTATTTTATTTATTTATTGTATTTTTGGGTCATACCCAGCAGTGCTCAGGGTTTCCTACTGTGTACTCAGGGATCTACTCCAGGCAGGACTCAAGGGACCATAAGTGATTGTGGGGTGGGGGGTGGGGACATGGGGGTGGATCTAAGTGGTCTTGGCTGCATAAGCCAAGTGTCTTACTCCTGAACCAGTAAGACCAGTGTCTTACTCCTGAACTATCTCTTCAGCCCCGGAAATAATTTTAGTGTGTTATAAAAGTTAATAATAATAAACTTTATAGGTCAATGCTTTTAAAAATATTATACTTTTTAAAATATTATACTTTTATAATTATAAAAATAAAAATATTATACTTTTTATAATAATTTTATTTTTATAATTATAAAAATAAAAAAATTATACTTTTTATACTTTTTAAAATATTATACTTTTTTATTATACTTATTTATTAAAATAGTTGCTGAATAATATAATAATAATACTTTCTACTGAATCACTACATACATGCAGTGATAAAGCTGTGAAGACTTGCATAAAAATTTAGGTCTTTTTTTTTTTTTTATTTATTTATTTATTTATTTATTTTTGCTTTTTGGGTCACACCCAGCAATGCTCAGGGGTTACTCCTGGCTCTGTACTAAGGAATTACTTCTGGCAGTGCTCAGGGGGACCATATGGGATGCTGGGGATTGAACCCAGGTCTACTGTGAGCAACCCTCCCCGCTGGACTATCGCTCAGCCCCTTAAGTCTCCTATTAGTAGAGACTGGGACTGTGCAAAATCTAGAACACAAACGAATCATATGATGTATAGTTAAAAGGAACAGAAAAGGAGGAGCAGTGCAAGATTGAGTTATGAAGATGAGAAAGTCTTAAAAAGTGAGTCATCTAGCCATTTGAGCAAAGGAGTCAAAGTACAAAGTGTCTGATGCGGGGACAAGCTTAATAGGTTATCAGGCATAAAATGGTCAAGATGGTTGGAACAGACCTTGGGAGAAGATGAAATAAAGCAAAACTAAATGGGAAGTTTTGTTCATGTAATAAAATCATTTTTCAATGTCAAAAGACACTTTCAGCTGTTTGTCAAAGTAAATTGTATCATTTTATACAGTGGGAGCCAACAGTACATGAATTTATTTTCCCTAATTTGTCAGAAGTCCTTGATAATGCCCATTTAAAATTTGTTTTATAAAATTTTATTCATTCTTATAGGTATGCAATGAAACCTGTGGTTTGTCCCCTCTCTAATTTTATTTACAAAAATAATGAACAGAAAAGTTAAAAGTCAAAAATGACTTTCATTTACTACCTGAATTCATTATTTAAAATTTTTTTCACACTTGCTTGCTATTAATTTTTTTTCAACATTTGAAAATAGAACATTAGTGGTGCTTCACCAATAAATACCTCAGCATGCATATATTAAAACAAGAACATTCTCCTGCTGAACTCAATATGTTTATCAGAGCCAAGGAACTAAAAATAAAAATATGAATATTTCCTAGTACAAATTCCTTCTTCAAGTTTCTAAGTATTGCCAGTAATATTCTTTAGAAGAATTTGTGTTTGAAGATGGTGATCCGAGTGTGTTCATATGCTATATTTTGTGATGTTAATAATTTTTAGTTTTATTATCAATAATATTAATTTTGCACGGTGAGTTAGAAAATGTTTCATTTTTTCATTTTATAACAATGTTTTAGATATGACTTTTAATGTTCCTTAAACATGCAATATAGTTCCTAAGTAAAAGCGTGCTACTTGGGGATTCTACTTGTGGGAAGATTTTAATTAATTCAAATTCATTAGTTTTTACAACTGTATCCTATTCCTTCATGAGTCAGTTTGGTAATTTCTATCTTCTGAACAATTTTACTGAGGGTCATATTTGAGATCTTTAATCCATTTTTTTCAACTGCAGTGCCTTCTGAAGACCTGGGGTACACGATGCCTTTCTCATTGGGTACTTTTGTGGACGCTAGCTGGTCTGACAAGACATGCACTTCCTGTCTTGCTTCAGGGAATTCCTCCTACTCCTGCACTCTTGTCCTACTTGCAGCCTTTAAGTGTTGAGGAGGTGGCCCTCTTGGAACAGAAATCACTATCCAGGTGGCTCCAACCTTCTGTGGTTTACTAAGGTCATCCCCTCCCTGGAGAGCCAGGAACATGCCCTGCTCAGCCAGACTCTGAGTAGTTTCTCTGTTTCTACCTTGAGTTCATCACCCTGTTCACCCAGAGAACAAGGGTGAATTTGTCGTGATAAACTCTGACCAGAGGCTGCATAAGTACCAGACCAAACTGCATTTCTAATCCTAGTGGATTTTTTTTTTCTTGGAGATTATGTGCTTTTGCCTAGCCTCCCGAACCCTACCCCTAAAGTTGCCCCTTTTTAGGAAATGTGTGGAAGGCTGACAGGTGGTGGAATGAAGGCCAGTGGTTCTATCTGGATAAAAGTGCAGTGTTGGGGCTGGAGCGATAGCGCAGCGGGTAGGGCATTTCCCTTGCATGCGGCCGGCCTGTGCCAGCCGGGTTCGATCCTCGGCATCCCATATGGTCCCCGAAGCACCACCAGGAGTGATTCCTGAGTGCAGAGCCAGGAGTAACCCCTGAGCATCGCCGGGTGTGACCCAAAAAGCAAAAAAAAAAAAAAAAAAAAAAAGTGCAGTGTTGTCACTCCAATGGAATTTAGGAACAGTTTGGCTCTCAGCTCTTCTCCTGAGCTTGACGCTCAGAAGCAAAATGAACTATGGGAACAGGGAAGAGGTCTGACGCCACTTTGGAGGGAGAAAAAGGGAAGGCGGAGATTGAGGCATTTTATCAAAGAAACAGAAGGAAAAGTGGTAAAAACGTTGAAGAAAAGCATTGCATTTAAAATAACTTCAGGGGCCAGAGACCAAGAACAGCAAGAAGACTCTTGCCTTGCATGTGCCTGAATTAGATTCCCTGACACCATCTTGCCAGGAGAGATTGCTGATCACAAAAAATAGGAGTAATTCCTGAGCACCACTGGGGATGGCCCCCAAATCCATTAATAAAACTAATGGTAATAACTTTTAGAATATTGAAATCTTTTTGGATAGGTAGGCTCAGGGAAAGCCAAAGGACTTCTTGGCAGCCTGTAAGAGAGCTGAAAGGCAAAGCAACCCATCACGTCTGCCATCCTCAGGGCGGTTTTAGATTTGCCTGGTCAGTGATGACTGTACTCTGGGTCTTGCCCCCTCAGAGGGGTGGTGGCTGGTGGGGAAGGCATTTTTTGTGTCTGGGTTTGGAACTCTTCAAGGGCTTCTCTTTTCTAGATTTCTGAGCCTTGCAGTTCCTCTTCTCAGAGTTTATCAGCTGCCTGAGTCTGGGGCTGAATGAGCCACAGGTTATGTGCTCATGAAATAACATATCTTCAGTTAATGTTTATGTACTCCCTCTTTAAGAGGGAATAAATAGAAAAAACTTCAGACATGTTAACCAAAACAACTAGGAGAAAAATGCAGGTGTAAAATATTAGGAAGAAAAAACAAAACTAAATTTAAAACTAATTTCAAAGAGTTTGCCTATCTGGAAAACTTGAAAAAATAAATTTAAGGACAGAAAGATAAGTCAGTAGTGTGTCTATATACAAAATTCATCTCCAGAAATTAAAAACCTTGCATCTATTTAGAAGACATAATTGGAGGAAAGTGATCTTTTTACAACAAAGCATGGCATTACTGGGAATAAATTTAGGAAGGAAAATTCAAGATTTATATGAAGAAAACTTTCCAATGCTTGGAAAAACCCAAAAGCAGATGCAAACAAATGTGGAAAGAAGATTCGTGATCTAGAATATCATTCTCCCTGTTTATTTATAAACACAGCTCAATTAAAAATACCAGGTTTATGTTTTGTTTGGTTTGTCTGTTGTAGTTGTTGTTTTTAACTAGACAAGCTGATTAAAAAATTTTATATTTGGTAATACAAACAAGCAAACTTAGTCCCAAAAATACTGAGAGAAAAGTGTAATAAGGAGGAACTCTATAAAACTGATTACAGAACTATAATTAATGCTCTCCAGTTCTATCCTTTGGAAAAGATGGGTTATTCATAAATGATGAGATAACTTGGCAACTTGGGGGAAAATGTAATTAAATCCATAATTGTGCATATTATAAAAAATCAAAGGTCTAAATGTAAAAATAAATGCTAGTTCTAACATATAAATAAAGAACAGACACAGGAATAGATAAGACCTTTCTAAGTAAAATATAGGCAAAGATATCAGAAGAAAAAAAAGATTATACTGGAGATGTGCCTCAGTACTAGAGCATGTAGCTTGGGGTTAGAACACTTGCCTCAGATGTGCGAGGCCCTGGGGTTTTTCCTAGAATCACATAAAAATAATGGGGAAGATATATGGAGCAAGGTAGGGAACATAGCAAGGAGGAAGGAAGAAAGAAAGGAAAAAATCTGCTTCTGGGCACTGCATATGATTCCCTGAGCACGACAAAGAATGATCTCTGAGTACAGAGCCATTATTAGGCCTGAGTACTTCAAGGTGTAACTCCCAAAGTAAATCAAGCAGATAAAGAAATTTAAAAAAAAACAGTATGATTAGGACAGAGTATAATGTATTGCATCTGGTTAATTTAGGTTCAGTCCTGGTCACCCTATATAGTCCTTGGGACCACCAAGAGTGGCCACAGAGCACAGAGCCAGGAAAAACCTGAGTATATTGAATCTGGCCCCCAAACAACAAAAAAAAATATGGTAATACCAATTAAAAGAAATTAATTAGACAAAACATAAAGAAATATACCTGTAAATCATATCATAAAAGATTGGTTGAAAAAAAAAGGAAAATTACAGACTGATATCATTGATAAACCCAGAGGTAAATATTTCTCAACAAAATACTAGCAAATCAAACCCAGCAACCTATCAAAAAGATCATATCCATGCCAAGTTGGGTTCACCCTTGGATTGCAAGGGATGATTTAATATATGTGAATCAATGAACATAACACATAACATAGAACTCAAGAAAAATAAAATAATGTTATCATTTAAATAGATAAAGAGAAAGCATTTGGTGAGACCGACAGCCATTCATGACTCTCAATAAAATGGGAATTAGGGCCAGAGCAATAGCCCAGCAGGTAGGGTATTTGCCTTGCACGCGGCTGGCCTATGCCAGCCTGGGTTCTATCCCCGGCATCCCATATGGTCCTTGAGCACCGCCAGGAGTAATTCCTGTGTGCAGAGCCAGGAGAAACCCCCTGAACATTGCCGGGAGTGACACCCCCCCAAAAAAAAAGCAAAAAAAATTAAAATGGGAATTAAAGGAAATATTCTCAATATTATGCAGAGACTGGCAAGCTACCCTATCATATTTGGTATGCCAAAACCAGTAACTAGAATAGACCTCATTCCCTTGACCTGAAGAAATGGTTTGAGGCCCTTCATGTTCCTGGAGTGAGCAGAGACCCTTGGGCTATGCTATCACACAACAGGGATAAATAAAGATGTTACTGGTACTCACTTGAGCAAATAGATGAGCAATAGGAAGACAAGCGATACAAGTGATCCTTAATATAGTCAAGACCACTTACCGCAAGGCCACAGCCAAGATTATAGTCAATGGGGAAAAACTAAAAGACTTTTCCCTTAGTTTCCTTTGTGTAACTTAGCACAAGGTAAGTTGCCCACTCTCACCACTTCTATTGCTGCTCCATTCCTTTTATTTAATCAATCAACCAATCAATTATTGTTTGTTCATTCATTCATTTATTTGTTTGTTTATTAATTCATTCATTTATTTATTTTTTCCCTGTTTTTCTATTAACCCTACCAATACTGAAGGGTATTATTTTCACTTCTTTTTTCATGATTTACTCTACTTTTTTAATACTTTATTATACCACTGTGGCATATACAATTACAAAGATGTTCATAAGCTGTTCATATTTGGGTTTCAGTAACACAATGTTCTAGCACCCATGACTCCACCAGTGCCCATTTCCCACCACCAATATCCCCAATTTTTCCTCCCTCCCCTAGCCTGCCTCTATGGCAGGTTCTTTCTCTCTCTCTCTCTCTCTCTCTCTCTCTCTCTCTCTCTCTTTCTCTTTTCCTTTCCTTCCACATTGTGAATTACAATACATACTTTAAGAAGTTGTCATGTGTATCTTTTTGCCTATATTTAATGCTCAGTTCTAGGTTGGTATTAGCACTTTCGACAATCATTAGCACACTGTTCCATTTTCTGTCTTACCTAGCCTCTGACTTCCTCACGTTTATGATAATTTATACCTTTGACAAGACCTCCTGATCCATGTTTTGTCTGACCTTGGATATTGGTGTCATAATATGTACACACACACACATATATGTCATGCAAATAAATGCAGTCATTCTATATCTGTCTTTTTCCTTCTGGTTAATTTCACTCCAACATGATCCTCTCCAGGTCCATCCATTTATAGGCAAATTTCATAACTTCATTTTTCCTAACAGCTGCATAGTGTACCACTGTATAGATGTACCAAAGTTTCTTTATCCAGTCATCAGTTCTCAGACACACTGTTTGTTTCCAAGTTCTGGCTACTGTGAATAGTGCTGCTATGAAAATAAAAGTGGAGATGGTGTTTCTGCTGTGTGTTTTTGGCTCCCCCAGGGTATATCCCCAGGAGTGGGATGGCGGGTCAAATGGGAGCTTAATTTCTAGTCTTTGGAGGAATGTCCATATTGTTTTCCAAAAAGGCTGTGCCAGTCGACACCCCACCAACAATGGATGAGAGTTCCCTTTTTCCTGCATCCACACCAGCACTTGTTCTTGCACTTGTGCCAGTCTCTGTGGTGTAAGATATCTCATTGTTGTTTTGATTTGCATCTCTGATATTTAATGATTAGGAGCATTTTTCATGTCTTTTGGCCATTCGAATTTCTTTCTTGTTGAAGTTTCTGTTCATTTCTTCTCCCCATTTTTTAATGGGGTTGGTTGTTTTCTCTTGTAAAGTTCTATCAGTGCCTGATATATCCTGGATATTAACCCCTTATCAGATGGGTATTGGGTAAATATTCTTTCCCATTCTGTAGACTGTCTTTGTATCTTGGTCACTGTTTCTTTTGAGGTGCAGAAGCTTTTTAGTTTCATGTAGTCCCATATGTTTATCGTTTCTTCTAGTTGCTTTGTTAGTGGTGTTTCACCTTTAAAGATGCCTTTAGCTTCAATGTCGTGCTCCACTCTTCATGTTCAGTATAGTACTGGAAGTACTTTCCATAGTATTTATGCAAGAAAAGTATATTAAGGGCATCTATATAGGAAAGGAAGAAGTAAAGTTCCCACTATTTGCAGATGGAATAATACTATGTCTAGAAAGCCCTATAAACAAAGCTCCTAGAATTTTACTTCATTGAAATTACTTCATCTAGGTCCTCAAAGGGTGGTTCAAGGCTCAAAATCACCTTCCCTGTAAAGGAAAGACCGTGAGTTTGATCACCCAGTGCTATGAAAGATGTACCAGGCTTGGTCACCAGCTATATACTGTTGTTCTGGGAACACCAGTGCTGTAACTGAGTCTTTGAGCTCTAGTGCATAGCGAGGTGTGTATGAGTCCTGCTCCCAAAGATAGTGTGTGTGCGCATGTGTGTATGCATGTTTGTGTGAGAGAGAGAGACAGAGAGAGACAGTCAGAGACAGAGAGGGAGAGATGGAGACAGAGACAAAGAGACAGAGAGAATTGCAAACCAAAAGACACAAATGTTAGTTTAGCCTGCTCCAGAAAGAGGAGAGACCTCCCCAGAGTAAAGAATTTAACTATGCAAGTTGAAATACTCCATGGCTCATATTAAATAGGTCTTTCCAAGCCTTGGCTTCAGGCTCTCTGTGCAGACCAGATTGATTGACATGAATTTGTTATGGAACAGGAACTTGATTGTGGTGTTTTTCTTTTAGTCTTATCATTGATTTCCTCTATTCCTGCTGAACACAGTTGTTTTTGAACCAAGTCAGATGAGTTCTGGAGTAGGAGTCCGGATCTAGAGGTAGTGTAAATCCAAACTTTTCTTGGTCTTAGAGAAGTCCGAAATTCCCTGTCAGCCTCTGCTTCCTCTTTCTGATGGTCTGCTTCAAGCGCTCTCTTACTTCCCCACAGCCCTTCTGGAGTCCAGTTCTTTTTCAAGCTAGCTATATGCAGGTTTTCAAAGTTAGGGGCGCTTGGTGTAGGACACAAACCGTTCACCCCTCAGGGAGAAGCTCTGAGTTTTGAGTTCTGTCCTGACCACAGTTCACTGTGCAGGAATTTGTAGGGGGCGTTGATCTAGTCTTAATTTCCCACATACTTCCATTCTTTTTTCTCCTTTATGACTGGGAGTGAAGGATTTAATCCCCTATCTCAGGTTGTATTTTGTTTCTTTCCCACTCATAGCAGTAATATTGGTGTGTTGTGGGAAGAAGTCAGCTCAGGATTTCCCTGTTTTCTATCTCTAACTTGGAACCCAAGAGTTTTGAACGTCGTTAAGAACTGACAGGAATTTTTTGATGCATTTCATAAGACAGAGTACTTAGGTTGAGCCTGAGAATTTTGCTTTGAGTAACAGAAGAGAAAGGTTTCAAACTGATACGAAAAAAGGTTGCAGAGGGAACTGGTTTTGAGCTTCAAGTTTAGATTGAAAACATCTATTTCACACAACGATACAGTCACGCAGTATGGACTCTCCTTTATATAGCAGAGTACACTGTACTAGAGAAGAGATTTTATTTTTTTTAGATAGGCTAAATCTTTATTTTTTTTTTTTTTTTTTTTTATTATACCACCGTGAGATATACAATTACAAAGATGTTCATATTTGGGTTTTGGCCATACAGTGTTCCAGCAACCATCCCTCCACCAGTGCCCATCTCCCACCACCAATGTCCCCGGCTCTCCTCCTCTCCCCCCAGTCCGCCTCCATGGCAGGTTCTTTATTTCTTTCCCTTTTAGAGAAGAGACTTTAATAGGGATGCTCTTTAATAATAATGCTCAAACATGGTAGTTTATGATCCATGTCTTGCACTGCTATCCTTTTTTTCCTTCTATCCATATTACCACTCAGAAAATTAGGTCATAAATTTACAATGCTAAGATTAACAAATAATTTATTTTGTGTTACCTTGAGTTTTATTTTACTCTCATTGATATAAGAAGAAACTCTTGAATATAATATTAATGCTATGATTCAGCATTATTCACAATAGCCAGAATCTGGAAACAACCAGAGTGTCCGAGAATCAATGACTGGATAAAGAAGCTTTTGGTACATCTACACAATGGAATACTATGCAGCTGTTAGGAAAATGAAGTTATAAAATTTGCCTATAAATGGATGGACATGGAGAAGATTATGTTGAGTGAAATTAGCCAGAAGGAGAGAGACAGATACAGAAAGACTGCATTTATTTGCATAACATAAATATATATGTACATATTATGATATCAATATCCAAGGTCAAGTGAAACATGACCTTGTATCAGGAGGTCTTGCCAAAGGTGGAAATTATCACAAATGTGTGGGATTCAGAGGCTAGGTAAGACAGAAAATGGAACAGTTTGCTAACTATTGTCAATGGAACCGGGGACGTTGGTTGTGGGAGATGGGCACTGATGGAGGGATGGGTGCTGGAACACTGTATGAACAAAACCCAAATATGAAATTTTTAATTGTATATCTTTGTAATTGTATATCTCACAATGGTATAATAAAATACTTAAAAATATTAATGCTATTATTAATCTTTGTCTAGGTTACAGATATGTAGAGACAAAAACATTCAACTTTTTTTTCAGAGTGACTTCTGTTTCTTACTCAATGAGTGGGAAGCACCAAATTCTCTAATTCTGTGAAATGTTTGGGGTTCACGATTTATTCCCATAAAAACCAATATCTTCCTAATTCTGACTCGGTGGATTAGATCTCAGTGAAGTCTATGGTAGCCAAGAAGCCAGTTGGTTCTAGTGGGGTCCTTTCCTAAAGAAATGTTTTCTTAAATCATGCAACAAACTGATCATCCTGCCTTTATTTAGTATGGCATCTGTAATTTTTTTCTTAGAATGCCCTATTTCATGTGACAATTTCCTAACTTGTGAATATTCCTTCATGTCAACTTAAAAAACCACGTTTTATTTTTCCTTACCTACTGTAGTTAGTCCTGTCCCTCAAGGTGTTGCAGGTATGACTGTGGTACCCAGCCGCGTAGGCAGGTGGTAGACAGGAGACAGGCTTCTTACGCCCCCAGGGCTCTGCCCTCTAGTCCCTGAATGGTGGATGGTTAATGGTCTGACATAGAAAAAGACTGGGCCTGAACCCAGAGCCACAGCAGAGCCTGGCAAGCTACCAGTGGTGTATCTGATATGCCAAAAAAGTAACAATAACGGACCTCATTCCCAATGAATGGAGACATTACTGGCGCCCGCTCGAGCAAATTAATGAACAATGGAAAGACAAGTGACAAGTGATACGTGACTGTAGTTAATATTGTGAAGATTGCATATAAAATATAATGTTCTGTTACTTTGGAAACAATTTTATTACGAGCTGGCCTGACACCATAGAGGTTACCTTTGGCACCACACATTCAAAACTCAGACCTATGCTCCTAAAGACCATTCCGTATTCTCAATGCTTATGTCAGTATAAAGGAATATTTAGTCCTAAATCTTTGTCTAAATGATTTGTGTTCACAGGAGAGGTCATCCCTCCCTTTATCCCTGGTTTCATACTTCCACGTGTTATCTAACACGAGGCATAGCATCTTCTTCTGTGTATTTTTCCCCTGATTCTGAACTGAAAAATGCTTGGCAAGGATTGTGATTCCTCTGAGAAACATTTTATACATTATTCAAATAAACGTTTTCAATAGTCTCAGTCATTAAAGAGTAGACTGTCCATTTTTCAAAAGCTTTTTAAGATTATAGGTTACAATTTGTTGCAGGACTCCTAAGGGCCGCTGCATCTGCTCTGGATTGCCTCCTGCAAATCACTTCATAGATAAGGGGGTAGTCTAATGTGGCAGTTTATCCGACCATGTATGCTGTACTAGCTGGTATAAATATTCTCCCATGCTACCACAATCATCGTGGGACTAGCTAGATCTTACCAGCATATTAGCCTGGCCACATAGGACACCTAAGTAATTAGACCAGAGAGAAATGCTGTTTGCTTCCAAGCAAACAAGCATGGCTCCCCTGATATACTCAAAGGCAACTAAAATATAAAACTACAATGAAGTAGAGGAGACTTGTGAAGGCTTGGAGAAATATTTAACTGGCATTGGTGTTGGTCTTTGGTACAGAGACATGCCATCTCAGAAACCCCTTTCTCTACACTACAAAGGCATTCCCAGGCAGATCTTGGCTCAAAACATTAGCATACTAAAGGGCCTAGGTGAGGTGCAGGGAGGGATTACCTAAGGGCATTTGACCCTCCCTGCTTTCCATAACAGTGGGAGGAAGATCTGAGCTGCAGGGGTATAAACTAGCCGGTTTTCACTCTCACGAGCTTCTTTGGGGGCTCTTCCAAGCGGTCGCCCTGCTTGGAAGTCTGCTTCTCCCTTTCACAAAGCCTTTACACGTGGTGGTCGCCATCTTGGCCTACACGTGGCTGGGGTTCTAGCCTGGAATCCTAAGCACCGGCTTTTCCTTTTGCTGATTTGTATGCCTGAACCTGTGATAAGTAAAGCCTTTTTAAAACTGCATCGGATTCCTGAGTTCTCATCTGTTCCTCGCCGGCCCGGAGGTAGAAGGGAACTCGCTTCCGGCACTGTCGGGGACCCCGACAGAGCGCCCGACAATTTTTAGTACTAATTTGGATAGATCTTGTATTTTTTCAGGCATAGTATTTCAATTACAGGCATTATCCTTCACTTTATTGCATTTCACAGACCCTGATTTTTTCCAGCAATTTGATGACTTGTATTAACCCTTCAAGAAGCTCTATAGAAACCATTTTCCTGTATGATGTACTGACATTCATTTGGCATTATAATTTTATACTGTGTTATGCTATTTGAATTGTTTTTTGACAAAACTATTACTTTATACTATATAGATTATTAATTAAAAATCTTTATTTTGTTTTAATTTTAGTATACTTTAGGTATCCTGAACAATGTTCAGGAGGCTCAACAATCACTCCTGGAGATTGTCAGCCAACTTACTTTATGGTTAATTGTGCCAACCTGATTATGAGGTGCTGATCAGGCCATCCTGTTCTGGGGTTATGTGGGACACCTCAGTGGTGCTCAGAGACCTTCAGAGCAGTGCCCTGTAAGGATTATAAGGCATGTTGATGCCTTGGAGTGAACCAAGGTTACTTGCACATAAGACATGATTTAACCCTTCTCCAGTCCCAATAGGACTTTCAAGGTATCCCTCCAATCCTGTACGAAAATTTCCCAGCATACTTTATGAATTTGTAGAGGATTGAAAGTATTTTATGATTCAATGAATTAACATTTAAAATCTTGATTTACTTAAAGATAACATAATCTTAAATGTATTAACTTATTTGAACTACTAATTCAGTTTTTCACTACATTAGTGAATTCACTACAAATTCACTTGAACTCCTAATATTTTATTAATAACAGACATCAAATAATCTTTCCTATCTCTATTAATCTAATTAACAATTCTGAACTAAAACTAGAAATACTTTTTTAATTTTTAAGTGCTATAAATAATTAATTTACAATACATTCTCTAATACATGCACAGATACATTCTTAGTTGATTGTGTTGCTATACAGGTTAGCATGTGATTGGTTTATTTATCTCTCCATGCATGCAAAATTTAAGTGTGAATTTTGACTTTTTGAAGCTTTCTATTTCATCATTGTCTTTCTAAGTTTTAAGATAAATAAATATTCTATAATTTTACTTCCTTTATTTGTATTTGTGCTGATAATGCTTTTTCTGGGGGTGAAGGTTTGGGTCATGATCCAAAGTACCGAGGGCTTACTCCTGGTTCTCTTTCAGGGATCAATCTTAGTGGTGCTCCATATACAGTGTTGGGATTGAATCAGGATTGATCTTGTATAAGGCAAGTACCTTAACTCCTACACTTTTTCTTTGGCCTGTGTGTTGATAATGTTTTAAGAAACTTAGGTCTTCTAAACTGTTGGTTTTCTTTCTTAATCAATAAAGTCTTTTAATAAGATGACTTTTGAAAATACTTTAGAATTTGGGAATTTAAGGGTAGAGACACTTTGAGAAGGGGCAAGGAAAAGGGGGTTGAAGGAAGAAGTGAGGGAAAGATACAAAGGAAAGAGACAGAGAGAAGTGGGATTAAAGTGAGAGAAGGAGAGAGAAAGGGATAGAAAAGAAGAAAGAAGTTTGGAGATACATGAGAAACTGTGATAATTCTCGGGGTTATTTAAAGGTTTTTATGCCCAAACATTTATTTCCCTCATACCCTCTTCTTTAAATCAATGAACATTAGACAGAGTGGCATCTTGAACCCCTACTAACCTCATAGAGCTTGGTTACCATGTAGATATGGTTGATTGTGCTGAATCCTTTTAGTAAGCCAGCTTTCGCATGGTTGTCCTTCATCTACTGTTCTGCCAATCCTGCTCAGGATGACTCTAGTAAACAGCTTGTAGATGATGGACAACAGGCAGATAGGGCTATAGTTGCCACTGTCGTGGATGTCTCCCTTCTTGAACAGTAGAACTGTCCTGCTGGTTTTCCATTGGGATGGCACCTTGCATTCAGACAGGTAGCGTGTGAAGAGCCGAGCCAGTGTATTGATGAGTACTGAGATTCTTTAGGTGTTCAGGTCTGACTTTTTCTGGGCTGGGTGCTCTTTGCTTCTTTACCTATGAAATGGCATGTCGGATTTCAGAAGGGAAAACTTGGGAATAACATATCCATCCTGTGGAATTTGGTATGTGGGCAGGTGGACTTGGCTAGCAAAGAGATCCAAGTAGAAGTCATAGATAATCTTCTCCATTGACTTTCTGGAAGACGTGATTGATCCATCAGGATGTTGGAGGGCAGTAATCTTGGTCTTATAGTTGGTGAAAGACAGGCGGGTGTTGTGTTGGAGGGCAGTCATCTTGGTCTTATAGTTGGTGAAAGACAGGCGGGTGTTGTGAATGCTTTTCCTATCTTCTGCTGCACCAGCCAGTATTGCTGCTCTTCTCTCTTCGAGGTCTTCCTTTATGGCTTCTCTGTACTGCTTTGCAAGCTTGGATATTAGCATATGGTTGCCTGAGGCTCGGGCCTTGCCACATTGGCGAATGAGCTCGAGAGTTATTGAAGACAAGCCGTTCTTCAATGTCTAGCATTTATTGATTAAAAAGAAAGCCTTTGATTCTGTTGAGACCAACAGGGCATGTAAGCCCAATACATCAAGTTCATTCATGATTTGTATTAAAAGATTCACCACTAGGATCTTTCCATTCTATAAGGAAGATGTCATCAATGTCAAAAGAGGGGTTTGGCAGGGTGATACCATTTCACGGAAACTCTTCAGCACCACACTCGAGAATGTCATGTGACAATTAGAATGGGAAGAAATGGGAGTAAAGATAGATGGTCGGCAACTACACCATCTCCTCCTCGCTGATGACACCAAACATTAGCCAAGCGGCACAAATGCTGGCTGACTTTGACCAAGAATGTGGAAAGATAGGTCTACAGCTGAATCTCAACAAAACTATGTTCATGAAAAATGAACTAGTTCCATAGACCCCATTCACTCTCAATGGAACAAACATCTCTGAATGCAGCAGTTATGTGTACCTAGGTCGAGAAATCAACATGATGAATGACCTAAAATCAGAGTTGCTCAGGAGGAAGAGAGCAGCATGGAATACCTTCAAGAGCATCGAGGAAATAGCCAAAAGCACAAAGAACCTCCAGCTCCGGGCATGTCTCTTTGACTCCACTGTTCTCCCCGCATTACCATATGACTCAGAACCTGGTCCCTATGAAAGCAGGATGACAACAATGTTCAGGTCTCCCAAAGACGAATTGAAAGAGCTATGCTTGGAATATCACGCCTAACTTAAGTGAGAGAAGGAATCCAGAGTTCCAAACTCCACTGACGATCCAGAGTCAGGGACGCTGTCTCGTTTGCCAAGGTGTGGAAAATCAGATGGGCTGGACATGTAATGTGATTCAGAGAAGACTGTTGGACTAGAGACATTACCAACTGATCCCACGGGACATCAAAAGATCACGTGGCTGCCCACCTACAAGATGGTCAGACTTCTTCATCAGACCATGAACGAACAGTTTGAAGCATTCGTATTCCTAAAGCAAGCAGATGCCATTCGGCCTCACTGGCACATGATAAGATCAAATAGAAATGTTACTGACACCTGTAACCATTCATTTATTTACATGACATATATATATATATATATATATATATATATATATATATATATATATATATATCAGGTGGTCTTACTAAAAGTCGAAATTACCGCAAAACATGAGGGAGTCAGAGGTTAGATAAGACAGAGAAGGGAACATGTGTGAATAAATGTTGAAAGGGCTGATACCGACATAGAACTGAGCATTAAAGACAGGCAAAAAAATGCACATAATGGCTTCCAAGTGTATGTAGTGCTACCCGCAATGTGTAGGAGAAGGAATGGAGAGAGAGGGAGAGAGGAAAAGAAATAAAGAACCTGCCATTTAGGCAGGCAATGGGAGGGGTAGGGGATTGGGGACATTGGTGGTGGAAAATGGGCACTGGTGGAGGACGGGTGCTGGAACACTATGGGACTGAAACCTCCAAACACGAACAACTTTGTAATTGTATATCTCACAGTGGTATAATAAAATGTTTAATTTAAAAAAAGTGCAAAAAAAAAGAATTTGTGCCTAAATATCTTCCTGCTTCTAATTCTAGTTATTAAGAAGAGTGAGCTCTAATAACCTGTGCTTTTCTGGTCAATAGATTGCCCTAAATTATGGAACATTTTGATAATGAGAAAATTAATTTGGGATAAGTTACATGCTTTGTCTTTCTAAAACACACTCGTTTTTGTTTAAGCTATTGTCTTAAACATGTATATGTTTTAAAACTTTACAGCCTGTTTCTATCATATTGTCCTTTAAGTTTATATATTGAATGTTTTTTTAACAGTTTAGGGACCAGAGTGATAGCATAGTAGGTAGGGTGTTTGCCTTATGTGTGGCCTAGCCTGGTTCAATCCTTAGCATCCCATATGGACCCCTGAGCACCTCTAGGAGTAATTCTTGAGTGTAGAGCCAGAACTAGCTTCCAAGCCTTGCTGGGTGTGACCCAAACACCCCCCAAAAAAAAAAAAAAAAGAGTTTACAATGATGAATCTATTCTCCAGTGGGATTACCATGGTGAAGAAGAGGGAAACTGGAATCACATTTGTTCTTGAAACTCAAATGGATCATGTTTCCCTTCTTTTGGAAAATAAGCTCTTACACCCTGTCCTTGGGTGAATATGGTCAGAATTTCATTCTATGTTTAACCTAACTTTCACTACTCTTGGAAGGACTTTGTATCTCTGTGTTTGGCTCAGTTTTGGGACTTGGTGTTGGGTCAGCATTCTATTCTTATTTGCTCTGATTTGAATTCCAAATTGATTGAACAAGCCCCAGATTAACAGGTTAGCATTATTCTATGGGTATAATACAGTGATTGTTGGAGAAGTGTGGCTTCAAAGTCCTCAGGGTGTCAGATATTAAATGGCCCTTTTGTTGGCTTTGAGGGGTGGATTATTTTTCTTTGTCCTGCTGATTTTGAGATCTTTGGAGAGAAATGTAATTTTTCATTTCTTTTTTTTTCTCCTTGGCAAGAGATTAAAAATCTCAACAATGTTTCTTTAAAAAGACTTCATTGACTTCCACAGAACTTTTGTTTCTGAATTAACTTTTATCTCCTGGAAAACCTTTGGGCAGGACAAGCCAGGCATTTACATTGCATCTGCAACAATTACAAAGCACACTGGTAGGGACTGATCTTTGGTCACCCAGTCTAAAGAGATTGGATGTGTAATGCCAACTGATTGTGTGATTGTTTAAACCTCACTCATAAAGGAGTTGAGCTGAAGAGCCTTTGTCTAGGGCAAGGCCCATAAGACCCAGCTGCATTGGTCCCTAGAATGAATGCCTTTGTGTAAATGGTTAGCTGTGCTCTGATATTTGATCAGCCCCTTTTGCATCACAACCTATTTCTACATCAGCAAAGTGTGCTTATAATACTGGGCTTTGTAGTCTGAGAAAAATGCATGGGTGTTCAGAGACTCCCCAATGCTGTCACCTTTGGATGATGAAGTCTAAAGGAAAAAAGGCATTGTGTGAATAATTTAAGGCTCAGGATGACTGATCCGTACCAAGCTGAGTTAGGACTCTATTTCCTAGGCTGCAATTCCTTGTCAACAAGGTGAGCTGTCTGATTGATAAACAGGAAAGTTCACAAGATCTTTATTTCCTACAAACGCAAGGACTGTGTCATGTTGGTTTTCAAACCCTGGAAAAAATGAGAAAATATATTTTATTGATAAAGACTTTTTTGAGAAATAAAGAAGCTTTTAAAAATCAAGCACTACATACAAAAATATTGATTGTATCCATACAGAATTCTATACATAATGATAATGGAAGTGGAATGTCAAATCGCTAATATGATTTCCTAAAATAGTCAGGGAAAGGATATCGACATCCCATGTCTTTCTGTTTTAAAATATAATTTCAGAAAGTAATCACAAATTATTTTTTGTTTTGCTTTATTTGAGGGCCTCTCCCACCTATCTGTGCTGTGTTAACAGAACCAAGCAGTGCCAGGAGTCCAACCTGGGCTCCTACATGTAAAACATGTATTTCAGCACATTGAACTATTGTACAAGCTCCACAACAAATTTTTACATCATAAGAGATGAGAAGCAATGTTTCTCAATGAGTATGCAATTAACACCTGGAGCAAGACTGTTTTTTGTTGTATATGACTTTCTCAATGTTGCTGTATGTTTGATACACCTGACCCTTACTACGTAGCTATAGTAATAGCTGGTGGTGCTGATGAAAGGATGTCCATTTTACAAAAGTAACAATTCAATATTTTATACATATTTTTCATAAAAATGTTAGGCTATGCTTATGCTTTAAGAATTATAGGATACTATGTAGATTTTTTTAATATAGAAAAGCCAAGGCTTCGAGAGATATCAGGCAAGTGTCTTACAGAGTTGAATTTGTCAAAATGTGTTTATGGCCTTTAATTCTGGTAGTACTATAGCTTGAGGACAATGTGACTAAAATCACAGGTTCACTTCCTGAGATGTGTTTGTTTGCATATATTAGACCCTGCATGCTTATTCATTTTATGCAGGGGCTGTGCCTAGATAGCAAAGAGCCCAAGAGTTTGCATCACTATCCACATCATTGCTTGCTGAGTCATAGGAAATGACAGGCTTTGAAACCTATTTCCACGTCTGGTAAATGTCCTTTTCTGACTGAATTTTCCTATGTTGCTCTGATTCGCAGTCTCTCTCTAGTGGACTATAGTGGGTAAGCTCCAGGAATTGTTTTTTGTGTACCCCTGTGCTAATTTCATTAAGCTTAATATTGTTTCTAGCCAAGGCATTGCTTCCACCAGTTCAGAAGATTGTCTGTTCTTTCTTTCCTATTAGATGTTGATGTTAATTTTATCTTCAGAAAGAAATGATTTTCATAGCTCAGGGTTATTGCAGCTTTAATGATAACAAATATTTCTATAACATTTACTCTATACTGGAAATGGAGGTAAACATAAAACATTAGAAATTGATATTTATTGATACAAAACTATTTTAAGAACTTTTGGAAGACTACTGTTAATGGTGGATTATATAAATCAATTAAACAGGTATCTACAGTATATTTTTATGACTTTAAGTCTACTATTGTTCTTTCTGAGCAATAAAAACATTGTACCATTCTAAAACATGGGTCAAACAATGTCTCAGCCTCATTTTTTCTTGCCCTGTAACACATTCTTCCTCCACTAGGCATTGAGTCAGTCATTTACAAGCACATCGTTTCAAACAGACCCTATAACAAATTACAGCTTCCTAGGACATTAAATATACATTGATAAATAGAAGGTGTAATACATGGAGAAAATTAGTTCTTATCTTATTTAGAAAGAAAAACAAAAGGGTTTCATAATAACCTTTGACATGTCAGAACACAGAGACTCAAAACTACTGTCCCTTTCATGTGCCTTCTGGTTGACTATAGCTCATATAATACAAGGCTACATGTGTTCTATTCACTACTGCAGGAGAGCCCTGGATCACGTTGTGTCTGGTCGATTCTTTGCTGCCAATAATTTTGTTCTATAATGAACCAGCAAAACAGTCTTTCTTTATATTCCTCAGGAATCAAATAATCATGTCATTTGTGTGTGTGTGTGTGTGAGAGAGAGAGAGAGAGAGAGAGAGAGAAAAGAGAGAGAGAGAGGTGTCAGCGGGTGGTTTGAAGGAGCTTAATTTTTCTTCTGCCTCCAACCTCTAGTATTGTGAAATAAATTTGGTAAAAATAGTGTTAGAGAACACTTGCTGTATCTGAATTAGGTAGCAAATCAATCACTTAGGGTTTCAAGAACTATTGTTAATTGCTAACCACCTTTAAGAGTTGCTATTTTTTGGTGAAATTTTGGTATTAATAGGTAATAGAATGACTGAGTTCAGTGAAGGATTTGAAAAACGGTGCTACTGTTTGCTAGATCACATATAGTTTGGTTTATACTCTGCCACTTTTACCTTTTTAATAAGATCTACTACTTTATTTTCTATGAGAATGTTAAGGACCCATTCCTGTTGTCAACCCAGAGTGAGGAACTGACACTTAGAATTGGTTTAAAAAAATTAATTTATTGAGGCCAAACTCACTTTTTAAAAAGTATTTTTATTAAACCACCGTGAGATATACAAAAAAAGATATACAATTAAAAAGTTCATGTTTGCTCCCCCCCCCATTTTGTCGAGTCTGGTGGACCCGCCAGGAGCCGCCCGGGAACCAGTATGCAGAACTGCGCAAGCGGCTGGGGAGACTGGAGCCCGGCTCGCACCGAGCCCAGCTGGACGATGGGATCCCGAGGAGGGCAGATGGGTTTTGGGTGTTGGCCCATCGCCTCTGGGGGTCCCCAGAAGCAGCCGGATGAAACTCGCCCATCACACTAGCCACCATCTTCCAGACGCTGAGAAACTGACCCACGACCAGATCAACAGAGCAAGACCAGTTCGAGCCCAGGTAGGCGGCTCCCAGAACCGGAATCACTGGGAATCGCCAGATGGAGTCAGGGTTAAGCCACTCCCCTCCATTTTGTCAAGTCTGGTGGACCCCCCAGGAGCCGCCCGGAACCAGTATGCAGAGCTGCGCAGCGGCTGGGGAGACTGAGCCGCGCGCTAAGCCCAGCTGACGATGGGATCCCGAGGAGGGCAGATGGGTTTTGGGTGTTGGCCCATCGCCTCTGGGGGTCCCAGAAGCAGCCGGATGAAACTCGCCCATCACACTAGCCACCATCTTCGCGTCCAGACGCTGAGAAACTGACCCACCACCAGATCAACAGAGCAAGACCATTTCGAAGATTCGCCGCAAGGCCGCGTCCACTAAAAATAGTGAAACAGTATTGTCTTTTAATGCACTGTATTCCACGAAGAGCAGGAAAGTTTATCGGGAAGGAGATATAAAGACGAAAGAAATGACATACAGAATCGCCAAGTAGTTGAGGTGCGGGGGGGGAGGGAGGTGGGGACATTGGGATGGTAGATGGGTTTGGGTGGAGGGATGGGTGTTGGAACACTGTAGATCCAAAACTCTACATGAGCATCTTCAATTGTATGTCTAAAATGGTGTAATAATATTTGGGGGGAAAATAATAAAATTAAATAAAAAAAAAGTTCATGTTTGGGTTTCGGTCATACAGTGTTCCAGCACCCGTCCCTCCACCAGTGCCCATCTCCCACCACCAACTACCCGGTTCCCTCCCCTCCCCAGCCCACCTCCATGGCAGGTTCTTTATTTCTTTCCCTTTCTCTCTCTTTCTCTTTTCCTTCCCTTCCAGACTATGGATTACAGAACATACACCAAAAGGTTGCCATGTGTATCCTTTTGCCTCTATTTAATGCTCAGTTCTAGGTTGGCATTAGTACCCTCGACAATTATTAGCACCCTGTTCCATTTTCTGTCTTACCTAACCTCTGACTCCCACACGCCAAACTCACTTCTGAGGGTTCAAGTTGGACCAATCCCTGGGCTTAGAACCAAGAACCAGGCTAAAGGCATTGCTTTTATACTTTTTGTAACAATAAATAGTTGGTTGAACAAACAGGAAGACTATCCTTTTTACCTAAGCCAGTGTACCCAAAGTGGAGTAGAGGAGCTGAATGTGTGATTATGTGGAAGTAGGCACACATTCATTTAATTTTCATTCATTCATTCATTTTTATTTTCTTTTTTGCTCAGGGGTTACTCCTGGCTCTGCACTCAGGAATTACTCCTGGCTGTGCTCAGGGGACCATATTGGATGCCGAGGATCCAACCAGGCCGGCACAGGCAGGCCGCGTGGCAAGGCAAACACCCTACCTACAGGACTATCGCTCCAGCCCCTAATTTTCATTCAGTGATTTCCCAACCCCAGTTTGATATTGTGATATGGTTTCAGTAAGTATTTTCTTTTTCCTGTAACTTGAGCCAAATTATTCCCTAACCCTTTCCTTTTTTTTTTCAATTACACTTACTTGCATTCCTACATTGCTTGTATTCCCTTCACAAGGTCAATATTTGAGTACTATCTTCCATTATTTTAACATTGTCATGTCTGTTTGAAAGTATATAGACCATTAGGAAGGTTTAGAGTTATGTAATATAAAAATGCATAAATTGAAACCAAGCTGTCAACTAGTCATTTCTTAAGGCAAAATTTTCCGTATAGTCAATTAGTTTTTAATGAAAATGTCTGTCAAAAACTTACAGTGAAACAAACTAGAACTGGAGCACACAGGATAGCTCCCCCTAGTTCCAAAGGTAGGCTCATTGTTTCTTAATCCATCTTTGTCACCAGAACAATTTATTTGGTTATTTAGTTCATACTTCAGCAAATCTGTTCTTGACATTTCCCTTGCAACTATGGTATGTTCAGGGGTGGTCTAAATTTGTCTAATATATGTGTCTGACTTCAGTACATTAGTAATATTATATGAATGGTAATTGTCACAATTGTCTGCAATATTAATGACTTAGCCAATTTGAAGTCATATGCTTAGTTTTGTAGGCCAGACATCTAACACTATTTCTCAGGATAATATCAAGGTGTTAGCAGATTTCTTTTCCTGAAGATACAAGGGGGAAATCAATTTTTCTACTTTCTCCGATTTCTAGCAAGATCAAGAATATGTGTTGATTCATGTTTTTCTTCCTTAGTCTTTAAAGCTAGAACACTATTTGCTTATCCTTTTGCCTTTTTATCATTACCTTTTTCTCTTTCCCTGATTATAGTGGAGAAAGTTCTCTATTTTTAAGGATTTATGTGATTAGAATGGAACCTTGAACTACCCAAGACACTTTTTGCTTTGTGATATTCTTAACTTTATTTAATTGAATCCTCAAACTCTCTTTGTCATGGAAGGTAACATTCACAGCTTCAACATATCAGAACATGAGGCCAGAGAAATAGTACTACAACAGGTAAAATGCGTACCTGACATGTTGCTGACCTGGATAGAGATTGATGTCCCCTCACACCCCCACAAGACATCCTATTTGCTCCCTAGCCCTGCCAGAAGTTATCCCTGATGAGAGCCAGGAGTTAGCCCTGAGCTTCTTGGGTGCTGCCCTCCTCGCAAAGTCAGACCATTAATATGTTTGGTCCAGGAAAGGGTGTCATCATTTTACCTATTATACCCAGATTTTATTCAGTAGTGAGGAGACAACTTTTATCCTGGATAGTTTTGTTGTGAACAGGATCTGGACTATCTTACTGGCTACATAAATAGAGGGAAGGTCATTTAAGCTCAGAACATTGCATATTCTTGCTGTCTGTCCATTAATCTTTCTTTGGAGGAGAGGATGTACGAGGTCACACCCTGCTGTACTCAGAACTTACCCTTGGTTCCTTGCTCAGGGTATACTATACGTGTTACTGGGAATTAAATTTGGGTTTACTACTTGCAATGTTAGCACCTTCTATGCAGTCTCTCTGGCCCTTTGGGAAGCTTTAATAGACACAAAGACCCAGAAAAATTCTAGATTGATAAGATTATTTCTTTTTGTACTGCTGAACAGTCATGTAATTAGAGGTGATCTCACTGTATCTTCTTGGTTGTAAATTTAGGAAATCTCACTAGTCCAGCCCTCAAGGCTTTGTATTTTGATTTAGTTTGCTGTTGCCCTTGGGTCACACTCAGTATCACATATTTGCATTTCAAGAGGTCCCATCATCTTCTCCTTCTACCCCAAATACAGGGACACTTAAATTATTTATGTAACAAAATGAAGTTTACATAATGAATAGAGACTGTTGCTAATAATAAATTACAAAACTTGAATTTTGGATTAGACCAAGGAATTGTGGTAAAAATATTTAGCTACACTTGACAGGCTCTCTAATTAATCACAATTTTAATTTATAGAACTTTAAAAAAATCTTTATAGATCTTAAGTTGCAAAAACTACCAGAAAAAGTTAGTATTTAAATTTATCACTGTATCACTGTCTTCCCGTTCATCATCGATTTCCTCAAGCGGGCACCAGTAACATCTCCATATGTCCTGTCTCATGCTAGTAGAGCCCAAGGTCTTTATGAAGAGCCTCAAACCATTACATCAGGTCATGGAAATGAGGTCTATAATTGTTACTGGTATTTGGCATATCAAATACGACACAGGAGGCTTGCCAGGCTCTGCCATGCGGGTGGCATACTCTTGTAGTCACCTCTAAATCCAGCATTTATTGATGAACTGCGCTGGCAAGCAGCCACACGAGCCGGGTTGTAATAAGCTCTTCTGCTGGGTGGAGTTCTGACGAGAGGGACGTCCGGATGTGGAAAATGGCGGCCCTCATGGAGTGGGTGGTCGTCTGGCTTGTTGCGAGGCTCTGCTGGAGTGACGGGCCAGGGCTAGAACCCGCCATCCCTCCCAGGGATGGGCACAGGGAGAGCCGGTAGAAGCTCTGCCCCATGATATAATAAGTAATATATAATATGTATTATTATTATAATAATACATATTACTCTTCTATTAAGAGGTTAATGAGGGGACAGAGGATAACACAGCAGGTAAAGCATTTGCCTTGCAATCGACTGACCCAGGTTCAACCCACCCGGCATCCCATATGGTCCCCTGAATACCACCAGGAGTGATTCCTGAGTGTGGGGCCAGGAGTAACCCCTGAGCATCACCAGGTGTAACCCAAAAAAGCAATAAATGAATGAATGAATGAATGGCTAATGAGAGCATTAATATAGGAAAGGAGCTCGAGGACTCTGAGCGAGAGCCACACTGGATTTAAATTTATAGTTTGCTCAAATCAGATTTCAATAGGTAGAATTTTATTTTTAAATATAAAAACTGAGGGGCCGGGGCGATAGCCCAGCGGGTGGGCGTTTGCCTTGACGCGGCTGGCCGCGCCGACCCCGGCATCCCCATGGTCCCCCCAGCACCGCCAGGAGTAATTCCTGAGTGCAGAGCCGGGAAACCCCTGAGCATTGCCGGTGTGACTCAAAAAGCAAAAAATAAAATAAAATAAAAATAAAAAAAAAACTGAATTGGGTCTGGGGAAATGAATTAAAGGGCTAGAGATCATGCTTAGCATTTTGGGAGTCCCAGTTTATATCCCCGGTACTTCATGTACTTCTCACAAGTACTGCTCAGAGTGACCTTCACAGAACAAGGAGTAACCTCTCAGCATCATGGGATATGGCCCTCCCTACCCCATAAAGAACACTGAATTCCAAGATAAAAATAGTAAATGTGTCTAATATCTTTAATGGTAAGAATATCACAAAAGGCAAAGCAAACTGTTTAAGTACAGATTTCGTTAGGACAAAATAAGAAAAACGGGAAAGTCGACAAAACTAACACAGTGATACATACTTTTTTGGGGAGAGGAAGTATCATAAAAGTGCTCTCCTCCATTTTTATCTATGTACTGTGGTTTACAAGACTGCTGGTGATACTTTCATACATAAATTGTCCCAACATCACAACCACCACCAGACAGCAGTGGCATAATTTTATATTATACAATCTTCCAGGTAGGAGATGATCATCAATTCTTGTGTAAGAACATAAGAGTTTCAGGATAAATATTTTCTAATTACAAAGAAGAAAAATGGGCAGTTTAAACAATGTCAGTTATAAAACTTTTTTATCCCCATGCAACTCTTTTAATAAATTTCATTTAGGTAACCTTATAAATTGGACATATAGCTATGACACAGAAAAACAGAGTGCCATATATTAATATTTGTACACTTTGATTTTTTTTAGATGACTAGAGAGTTGGATTTTGTTACAATTTGCAGAGTAGATATCATAAAATTAGGTCAACTATATTTGCTGCAAGAAAAATAAGTTATTCTTTCAAGTTAAATTCTTTCTTTTCTTTGTTATTTTTCCTACAGAAACATTTAAGCCAGCAACACTGATAATTAACTAGGCGCTGTAAGTAGATAACAAGGAAGACCTTAGTTAAGATCGAAAGGGTTTATTATTACCAGCAGAAATAAATGGATTTTGTTTGTGCTCCAGAAAAAAAAATTTAATTTTTAGAATAATAGAAGTATAAGTATTTAAAAAAGTTTTTAGTAATTTTGAGTGCAACCATATCCAACATGTTTTAGAAACTGTGCCAGTAAAGCTTTGTAAAACTTAGTCATCATGGGTAGGAGTGATAGTACAGCTGTTACAGCCAGCCCAGGATCTATCCCCAGTCTCCCATTTGGTTCCCTAAGCACCACCAGGAGTAATTCCTGAGTGCAGCAATAAAATCTCTCTGGTTTTTATTCCTCATGCGAATTATTTCCTAATATAAGATGCACTATTTTTTTCTTTTGACCTTATTTTAACTCAACCTGATTTTTGTTTATTTTTTGAACTACCTCAGTAGGATAAAAATATTATTTAAAATTTTTAGGCAGATGTGTTACCATATTATTCAAACAAAATCTTTAAGAGATTGTCATATACACTTATGGTTAGTAAGGCTCTTAAAACTAAATACTACAATTGATTTTTTCTCTTCAGAGTTTAAAAATAGTTTTCAAGGCAGTGATTTAAAATGAATATCGCAAAATGGATTATTGTAAAATCAGTAATTTGATCTTTGAATCTGTAACCTGAGAATAGTAGTGCTGTTTTTAACTAAATGCTGAGAAAATTTGAATATTTTTATTAATGATCAAATAAAACATGCCACAATAGTCAATATCCATTAATTTAAAAAAATCTGGACTCCCACTCCCCAGTGAGTAAAATGGGGGAGAAACAAAAGTATTCCAGGATGAACACAAAAATTGGGGAGGAGGAGGGAGTAAGTTGAAAGTTCTAGGCTCAGGTCAAAATTGAGGAGGATTCCATTTCATCTTAGTTCTCTAGAAACATTCCAGCTAGGCATCAAAGGGAGCATTCTTTTATGGGACTTCTTGAGTAGAAACTATCAGAAAAGTTCCTGCTGCTTTATAGAGTCATGCAGAGCTCAAAGATACCCTGAGCATCAATAAATAATGTTTCCATTTCAACTTCCAGTTTCAAGCATTACTCTTATTTCTACGGACAATTGCAATGGAATGAGTCAGGATACATTTGTGCTTGAACTGGGTATCAAATGTCAGGAAAGGTTATAAATTCAATCAATATGAGGCTTCTGAAGGCTCAGTTTCTAGGCAAGTCTTCGTGTTGGCCTTCCTTCTCTGTGTTCTTTGAAACCAGGCTTGTTCCTATTGCAGGATGTCTGGCATTTCAGTTGCAAGACAAAAGGGTGTGGGGAGCAAGTTCTGAAGGATCAATCAGACATATGCCTGGTGGTGATTTTATTAGCTGGATATGGGGGTGGGTAGGCTGTATCTTACATGCCATCTTTCTGATGTCAGTTAAACTTTCTTACAAAATAAAATCTTGGCTCTGTGGATGAGTATCTTTAGTGAGAGCCAGATGAAAGCCATTTATTTCAGTCTTAGTTTCAGAAGTCATGTAGTGCAACTTTCACTATCTGGGGTGGAACAATACCAGACAGTTCAAGCATCAGGGAAATAAACTCTACCTCCTGAAGCAATGATTAACTTTGGAGTGCTTTATGGGACCAAAACTATTACAGTGGTAATTTTGGAAACACGGCTTTTGTCATCTTGTAGCAAAGAAGCTTCTAATCACCAAATCACATTGTCAAAAACAAACAAACAAACCTAGCTGCTGTATAACATATGCTCATTTATTCTAACTCTGTTCTCTGAAAACACCAATACGTAAGAATAGTATAAATGGGATATTACATGAAAAATTTTCAGATATTCAAATTCAATCACTTTGAAGCCTTATTTTCTTCACTTAGACAGTTTAATTTACTTTTAATAATCCCTGTAGATGTACTTCAAACTAGTAGTGGCCTTAAAATAAGATATAGCAAAGTGAACACAGTTCCCAAACATTTCAATCGAGATCTTAATAAAAATAAACTATGAACCTCAATTTTTATGTATTAGATTTTAGATGATGTAGCCTAAGTTATCTTCAGTTCAGTAACATCACACCATGATCTTAAATTGGGCATATTATTAATTAAAACTAATGTTTTCTTCTGTTGTGAAAGTTACAACCAGATTATTTCACATTGCTGTTTTCTTATATTAAACTTCTATCTTGTATCTCACTTCCTCCCTCTCTCACTCTCTCCCTTCCCCCTTCCTTATTTTCCATATTTACCATTCTTTTCCCAAATTTACAATAAAGTGAGCATTGATTTTCTCTTCAAGTATTCTTCATATCACATTTTGAACAAAATCGATTTCATGTATGTCTACTAATTTCTCTTTTTCCTTTAACTTAAGGGGAATCATTTGCAGCGATACTCAAGAGTCTATTCCCAGTTCTCTGCACAGAACAATCGATCCCTGAACATGCTTGGGGGACATATATGGTGCTTGGGATTTGAGCCAGGAACTACTGCATGAAAGGGAAGCACCTTATATCCTGCAATATTCCTCTGGTTCAAGCCTATTAATCTCTTTATGAAAATATAACTTTCTGTGCTACCTTTATCAAAACAAATTTTCAGATGATACTATTTTGATTCAGTTCTATATCGATGGAAGATATAAAGCTCCCTCTTCCTATGATAATAAAAATTAGAAAAAAAGAAAAAAAAGCCAGCTAAAGTTTATGTATCCAATGGACTGACAAGGACAAAAATTTCTATACACAGTATCTACATTGAGACATAACTAACTAACTAACTAAACTAACTAACTAACTAACTCTCTCTCGCTTAAATATATATATGTATATATATATATATATATATATATATAGCCCCCAGAAAACGTTTCAAAACTTTTTCTACAAACCCAAGAGGTATTTCAGAAAATTCTTCACAAAAAATATATAGTTGAAAACATATATATCTATATATGTGTATATATATACATATATGTGTATATATCTGTGTCTATATATGTATATAGACACACATATATAGATATATATGTTTTTCAACTATATATTTTTGTGAAGAATTTTCTGAAATACCTCTTGGTTTGTAGAAAAGTTTTTGAAAAGCTTGCTGGGGGCTATTTTACTTGAATTAATCTTTTAATATAAAGGTAATAATAATCCCATGTCACTTGACTTCCCATTGATCATTATTTGCTCGAGCAGGCACCAGTAACATCTCCATATGTCCTGTCACATGCTAGTAGAGCCCAAGGGCATCTGCTCGCTCCAGGAACATAAAGAGCCTCAAACCATTCCATCAGGTCATGAAAATGAGGTCTATAATTGTTACTGATATTTGGAATATCAAATATGACACGGGTAGCTTGCCAGGCTCTGCTGTGCAGGTGGGATACTCTTGTAGACACTTCTAATCTCGAACATTATTGATGAATCACGCAGCTGCAAGCAGCAGCAAAAGCCAGGCTGTGATCAACTTTTCTGTTGGGAGGAGCTCTGATGAGAGGGAAGTCTGGATGTGGAAAATGGCTGCCCTCATGGGGGTTCCCACACCATGAGGTTATAATAATATTAAAGGCAGTAATAATATAAAAGTAAAAATAAAAGTAATAATGATGAAAGTTTGCTTCAGCACATGCTGGAATGATGACATTCTTCCCCCACCCCCTCTCACCTTGTTGGAAGCAGATCCCAAGACACAAAGGTGGAATCCTGATAGACGCCCAGGGTGGGAGGACATGCTGGAAAGTGATGACTATGAACAAGAAAGAGGACCTTCACCAGAACACAACCATGCTTGTGCACTGACCTAGAACTTCCCAAGCTTCAAAACTGGTGGAATTGCCCAGATCATCGACACCCACCCTGCAGCAGTTTTTTTTATTCAATCCGCCCAGGTATGCTGATCCAGAAACTCACAGACATGGGGCAGAGCTACTACCATCTCTCCCTGTGTCCAGCCGCTCACGAGGCACCTGGGAGGGATGGCGGGTTCTGGCCTTGGCCCGCCACCCCAACAGAGCCTTGCAACAAGCCAGAAGACCCCCCTTACTCCATGAGGGCAGCCATTTTCCACATCTGGACCTCCCTCTCATCAGAACTCCATCCAGCAGATGAGCCTATCACAGCCCAGATCATCAACACCCACCCTGCAGCAGTTTTTTTTTTTTCCCAATCAGACTCAGGTATGCTGATCCAGAGACTCACAGACATGGGGCAGAGCTGCTACCAGCTCCTGAGCTCTCCCCTGTGCCCAGCCACTCACGAGGCACCCGGGAGGGATGGTGGGTTCTAGCACTGGCCCGCCACCCCAGCAGAGCCTCGCAAACAAGCCAGACGACCCCCCACTCCATGAGGGCCACCATTTTCTACATCTGGACCTCCCTCTCGTCAGAACTCCACCCAGCAGACGAGCCTATCACAGCCCTGCTCGTGGGGCCGCTTGCAGTCACGTGGTTCATCAATAAATGCTGTATTTAGAGGTGACTACAAGAGTATGCCACCCGCACAGCAAGGCTGGCAAGCTGCCTATGTCGTATTTGATATGACAAATACCAGTAACAATTATGTTAGGTCATTCCACGACCTAATATAATGGTTTGAGGCTCTTTATGTTCCTGGAGCCGGCAGATGCCCTTGGCTCTACTAGCATGAGACAGGACATATGGAGATGTTACTGGAGCCCGCTCGAACAAATTGATGATGAACGGGAAGATAGTGATCCTGATAGTGAATGATGAAAGTGAAAAACACTTGTGTAATCTTTTAAAGATCCTTATCAGGCATATATTATAATAATTATTATAATAATCTTTTAAAATAATTATGAAAATATTATAAAATGTCATCGGGTTTCCATGGAGATGGAGCTTGGGTTCCTCTCCCTACCTCTGTCCCTTCTGGGAGGCCCTGTGGACCTGCCCATGAACTGCTCTGGGGCTGTTGGCTGTGATCCAGAGACACTGAGACATGGGGCATAGCTGCTACTGGCTCTTCCTGTGGCGGTATGTTCAGAAATTCAGATGGTCAATGCAAGAACAGGAATAGGCCAGATTAGCTCATAAATCTAAACCCAAACCTAAGCCCTAAACCCCATCCTAGACCGTTTTATAAGCCCTACTGCCCTCTTCCAGTACTCAATGAACTGAAGACCTGTCCTTTTACAAATTGCTCTATCTACTGAGGAGGAGAAAAGGAAGGAGACGAGAATGTTTCTAGCCTGAAGCAGACTGGGACCCCTGGGAAAAATCCAGAGCCACAGAAGAGCCTGGCAAGCTACCCATGGTGTATTCAATATGCCAAAAACAGCGACAATAATGAACTTCATTCAATTGGGTATTTTGGGAAAAAAACCCCGGAGGAAGAAAAACAACACCCAACCAACCAAAGGGAAAAAAAAAAAACCCCAACCACCAACAACAACATGATATTCTCCCTTTATTAAACAAAAAAGGAAAGGGTGGTGGTTTTTCCCCTTTTAAAAAAAAAACAAACACACTCCATTTGGTTTGTATGGGGAGTGGTAGTTGAAATTAAATTATCCTCCCCCCCCCCGAAAAAAAAAAAAAAAATAAAATATTTTTAGTGATCCCAATGAATGGAGACGTTATTGGTGCCCGCTTGAGCATGAACAACAGGAAGATGAGTATTACAAGTGATAAAAATCTTGAAATATTTTAATACAAATATTAAAATATTTGTTTTATTACCTTTTAAGTAATTTTCTCATGATCAAAATATCCAGCAAGACACTGAGCTTGCAATTCAATTATTGCCAGAACTAATCCCTTATCTTTTGATTTCTGCACTGTGTCATGCATGTTGTTATGAAGGATGTAAATGGTTTTGTACAAAGCCAGTTTTCTTACAATAGCACAGTGGATTGTAGCAATGGAAACTTTTTCCAGTTAACAGGTGACAAAATAAATGTTAAAAGGGTAGGTGTAGCTTATATCTGATAACATAGAAACTGTAGGTATTCTGGTACCCATATTAAAAGCTAAAATTTTTCTTTGAGGGGTCTGCCACATCCAGTGGCATTCAGGTATTACTCCAGGAACTGGGGTTGGCTTGTGTGCAAGGCAAACTCCCTGCTACTTGTATTATCTCTCTGGCTTCAATTTTTTTTATGGCACTACATAGATATGAGTCTAACCAAACCTTTTTTTGTGCTAACAAAACCCTACTCTAGATTCCAGTGCCCAGTAGTGTGGTATCATATGTTTACCCTATATCTTATGGATAACTATTGTCAAATATCTTGCATAAGTACTTGATAGCCCTGCCAAGATTGACTAAATGTTCTTTGGAAGGTGGTGGGTAATTCTCCTAAAGGAAGTAAGTACCACATTTTTAAAAGACAGAGAACATACCTTGGGCAGCTCAAAATCAAACTATCCCTCTGCTATATTTTAGGGTTGTTGGATAAATGAAGTAGATTAAGATTTACAGATAACAGGAATTATCTATATAGGTAACCAAAATTTAGTAGCTTTGTTTTTTTAATTATAATTGTCACTTAGGTAAACCCCAAGAGTTCATGGCTGACATTTCTAAGAAATACCAATAATTGTAATCCAGTTTCTCTTCGGAAACAGAAGCACACATCCTTGTATTTTCCAGAGTGTTGAAGCAGTATGCCAATCAATAGGTATTTAAAGTTTCAGAAATATTAGTGATTTTTCTCTCTTATTTCTTCCCAGTCTTACACTTTGATAGAACAGTCTCCTCAACTGAGGAGGGTAGCCTAGTTGATCATGACTGTAGATTTAAGGACACTATTTTTTTTTAAGAAACCTATTGATCTAACTATAGTTCACATTTTTAAATTTTGTTAAGATTTTTGTTATCAGCAGCTTCCTGTGGATCTTGAAGCAAGAAAATTCAGTGATGTTCAGGTTATATCCCCAGTTATCCAATTTGAAAAACTACGTTTAGTGGAGATTAAAGAATGAAATATTTTGTCTTTAGTTTGTAGTCAGTGCATGATTAAAACTGTTGAGGTTTGTCGTATATCTTATCTGTCACATTCAGTAAACTCTAGATATAAAAGAGATGGATAAAGTACGATGCAGACCTTAAAGTTTCTCCAGAGTACACTCAATTTAACAGAGCATATGAAAAATACTTAGAAAAATTTGAGTAGGAGGAATATAGAAAACACATAGTGTTTGCCACATTCCAGTGGGGGGTGACTACCTTAGGTGGTTTAATAGTAATAATAAACATTATCAGCAAATCTGTTACATCCTTTTTTAAATTATGGAGTAGACATTCTTTCCCTAGTTCTAAAACTATCAGTAGATATTTGTTCATAACCGTACTACTGATAGACTTAGGGACTATTTTCTGTTATCAAGTTTCTTATCCTTGCCTACATGAATAATGAACTCTTAACTTGGGTATATTTAATCTTAATACATATGAAGTTAATAATTATCTGAACTTCTCAGGTTTTAATATACTATCACTTCACTTCACTTGAATCCCGCTATTCATTGATTTGCTCGAGCAGGCGCCAGTAACGTTTCCATTGGACCCTATCACGTGGCAATGTAGCCCAATGGCATCTGGTTGATTCAGGAATATGAAGAGCCCCAAACCGTTCCTTCAGGAATGGTTGGTGTCCTTGTCAACATGAACAATATACTATAAAATATACATTTAGATAAAGAGTCAAGTTACTTCATATTTCTATATATTATAGGCAGTGATTTTCTAATTACTTCAGACTTGTATTACCTGGCCTATCGCTAGCTCAGTGCATGTGTAAGGTACCGATCCCGTTTCTAAGTGTAATGGAACTCTATGTAAACTTGTTAATGGAGATGGAAGACATGCATGAGATTATTTTTGTGACATATCAGCATAATTTTCTAGGATTTTTAAATGAACTTTATAAATTTTAAGTCAACCTGAAAATTATGCCATCAAACAGGTGTGTTAAGATGGGTATCAGAGGGGTTGGAGCGATAGTCCAGCAGGTAGGGCATTTGTCTTGTGTGTAGCTGACTCGGGTTCAATCCTTGGCATCCCATATGCTCCCCTGAGCACCGCCAGGAGTAATTCCTGAGTGCAGAGCCAGGAGTAACCCCCGAGCATTTCTGGTTGTGACCCAAAAAAAAAAAAAAAGATGGGTATCAGAGGCAGTCGGCTATGATGCAGGAACAAAGACAGATGGAAGAGCTGCTGCCAGCTCTCACCTGTGCCTAGCCAACCTTGAGGCATCCTGGAGAGGGGGCAGGTTCTGGCCTTCATCTGCCTCCCCAATAGAGCCTCAGAATAAGCTAGAGGAACCTCATGCACCACAATTGCAGCCATTTTCAAGGTCTGGATTTTTTCATGTACTTATTGACCATTTGTAAGTCTTCTTTAAAGAAGTTTTTGTTTATTTTTTCTTCCTAGTTTTTGATGGGGTTATTTATTTTTATCGTCATAAGTTCTACTAGTAATTCATATCTTTGATATGAATTCCTTGTCAGATGAGTGATCAAAAATATTATTTTCCAGTATGTGTATTGTCTTTCAATTTTAAACAATTTTTAAATAAAATTTTAATGATTTTTAAATAAAATTTTAAATAACTGTTAAGTAAAACTCACATGATTGTCCATTTAGTGTTCTGCAGATTCTATTCAGGATGACTCGAGTGAATAACTTGTAGATGACGGACAATAGTCAGATGAGGCGATAGCTGCTGATGTTGTGAATACCACCTTTTCGTACAATAGAATGGTCCTGCTGGTTTTCCATTGTAACGGACCTTGATTCAGACAGGTAGCTTGTGAAGAGCCAAGCCAGTGTATTGACGAGTACTGGTGGCAGATTCTCCAGGTGTTTAGGTCTAACCTTGCCTGGACCAAGTGCTGTATGCTTTTTATCAACAAAATGGTATGTCAAATTTTGGAAATGAGAACTTTGGGTCCGACATATCCAACCTGTGGAATTTGATATGTGGGCAGGTGGACGTGGCTATCAAAGAGATCTGAGTAGAAGTCACAGATAATCTTCTCATTGCCCTTCTGGAAGATATGATAGATCCATCAGGACGTCACAGGGCAGTCAGTCATCTTGGTCTTATAATTGGAGTACTATAGGTAGGCATTGCAAATATATTTTCTGGCTTCTGCCACATCAACCAGTACTGCTGTTCTTCTCTCTTTGAGGTTGTCCTTTATTGATTCTCTGCACTGCTTTGCAAGCTCTGACATTAGCTTGTGATTGCCTGAGGCTTGCGCCAAGTTACATTGGCGAATGAGCTCTAGAGTTTTGGAAGACAGGCTTCTGTTGTGGCTTTCTAATGCTTGGCATACCTTGCACAATCATGGAGGTGCTGAACCAGTCGATTGTATTGCTTGTTGATGTTGTAAGTGAAGGAATCTTCCCATGTTGCTGCAATAGTGCCAGTGTTCCCAATTAATGGTTGTTCTGGATGTTCTCTTCTTAAAATTTGCAGCCCTTTCTTCCCACTCTGTGAAGTAGAATTTTGCATGAAGGAGATGGTGGTCTGATCCCATCAGGAATTTTGGGACAACAGTGACATCTGTCAGGCAAAACCACCAATTGAAAATGATGTGGTCAATTTCATTGTGGAACTGTCCACTGGGAGACTCCCATGTCCAACATTTAGATTCGGCCTTCTGGAACTGTGAGTTACCATGAATGGTTTTGGTCGACATGATGAACTCAGGCAGTCTTTTACCTTGTTTGTTCCATTCTAGGCCATGGGTCCTGATGTGGAATTCTTCGGGTGACTTTCTCAGTCCTATCTTAGTATTAAAATCACCTACAATGATAGTGTGGTTTCTCTACAATCTTTTTAATTCACTAACATGATGAATTTAGACTATTATTCAAGAAACAATACTCCTTGGGGGAAGTAGGAAGACATCTAAGTGAATTGAAACTATAAGTATGCATTTATAAATATATTTTGTTGTAGATGTAGTATAGTGGGTAGAGTTTTAGCCTGACATGTTGCCTACCCAGATTAGAACCCTGACACCCATATGATCCCTCAAGCCCTATCAGGATAAAGCCTTGAAGCAGTCAGTCATGGCCCAAACACCAAATAAACAGGGGGATAGCTTATTAAATCCATGTTCTCCCTTGAACACATACCTCCCTGGATTGACTCTATGTCTTCTTGCTTGCTTGCTTCTTCTTTCAAGCTTGTGTTCTCTCTTGAACAAATATTCCTTTCTTTTCCCCTTCACTTCTTACTAAGTTTCATTCCATAAAAATGATCTTGTTTCACTAAGTAAAAAAAGTCGTGTTTGCTCTCACGCTTCCAGAATTATAAAACAAACAATGATAAATAAAAAATTACCAATTTTATAGATTAAGAATAAATATTGAGTTTCATAGAGGTCAACTTAATAGCTCAGACAGGTAAACCTTTAATTAAACACCATACAAAAGCTGAGAGGTTTCTAGTTGATGAGCCAGTTTTTAACAGAAGTCTATGTGCAGGGAAAGTTCTTTTTTCTTTTTTTTTTTTCTTTTGGGTCACACCTGGCAATGCTCAGGGGTTACTCCTGGTTCTGCACCCAAGAATTACCTCAGGTGCTCAGGGGACCATATGGGATGCCAGGAATTGAACCCAGGTCGGCTGCATGCAAGACAAGCATCCTACTCATTGTGCTATTGCTCTGGCCCCAGGCAGGCAAAGTTTTTTAGCTACTCCGATCTCCATGGTCTGGCCTAAAAAGTGTCTCAGGAACAACTGTAGGTCTGTGGCAGCTGCTCTGCAGTCAAAGCATACGCTAAACCTTGAAGCACTTCTACATTTTGGTAGGGCAGAGTATATTTATTTTATGCCCAAATCATTCCAGCCTGCATCAATCTATTTTCTTCCTATTAAACAAGGTCTTAAGTGGATAATCACTGAATCAGTCAAATGGAAAACTTGCCCCTAATTTCTTCGGAAACCAAGTGACTGTCATATGCAGGCATAGAGACAGTCACAGATTAACCAGATAGAATTAAAGATACTTTTCATGTGCATGTCCTTTATACGCTAATCAGAGTTATTTTAATTAATTGTCTTGAAGTATTCACTGAGATGCTGAACTTTTGTGTTCTACATCCCCCTCCAGCCCCATACTTAGTCTATTTGAAGCAGAAAGCAAAAGCAGCTTTGGATCTTATCATACATAATTCATTTCTCTATGAAGCTATGAGAGTGAGTTTATTTATCATAGCTGATTTCATACTTACTTCTTTTTCCAAGAATTCTAAATAAATTACTAGTTAGAACATTAGAGAACTGGTTTGAGATTAAAATGTAATAGAATACAATTATTTTGTTTTCTTTTCAGGCCAAACAAGTACATTTGTTTCCTTTTTCCTTTCTTCTCTTTTCCTCTTTCCAACTGCCTCGTGTATCTGTGACATTTAAAAAGGCATTTTATAATAAACTCAGACCTAATTTGGCATGGGTTAGTATTTTCCTGATAGAAAGATGTTTAGTCAGTCAGTCCTGATTTCATTTTCTGAAAACAATTTTATAGATTCATTTATGTTCTGCTGTGGCTCCTGTCTCTCCCTTTTTTTCACTAAGCTTTTTATCTTTTTGTGTGTGTCAGAAAATACATTTTTATAATAAAGTATTTAAAATATAACAGTAAAATAGATTTGGGAATATCCTACAAATATAGAACATTCAATTTATTTCTTTTTTCAAAATAATAACATCTAGCCCTATTGAACTAGCATCATAAGAAACAAAAGCATATGAAGTCCATATCTCAGACAGGACTTTTCATATTTGTTGAGAGTGTCAGATGTTTCAGATGGTACAAATTTAATCACTTGATCACTTGATCACTTGAATCCCGTTATTCATCGATTTGCTCGAGCTGGCGCCAGTAACATTTCCATTGGACCCTATCACGTGCCAATGTAGCCCAATGGCATCAGGTTGATTCAGGAATATGAAGAGCCTCAAACCATTCCTGCAGGGTCTTGACAAGGAAGTCTCACCATCTTGTAGGTTGGCGCCACATGATCTTTTAAATTAAAAAAATTTGAGATAATAATATTTAGTAAAATGGAATTATATACATATTCAACCATGACCGTGACAATAATATTTAGATCACTGTTTCCCAGTGTGGGCAATGGCCCCCTCAAGGAGACAAGTTATAGTAGCGTTCACTGTACCCGACAATAAGGGGGAGAGCAAGTTCCCTTTACTTCAAAGCTAGCAGCAGATAGAATTCATGAGTTCAGCAAGGTTTCAAAGGCTTTTACTTATAACCAATAACTGAACAAATTCTGTTACTACAGTCCAAAGTTAGGAGAACGTCCAATTTCTAGCCTGACCCAGACCATTTGCTCAGGTCAGGATCCAAAGCCAAATCAGACGATTATCTTCTTCTTCCCAGCATTTTTTATTCACCCAAAGACCACCAAGAGCTTTCAAGCCAGCCCTTTGTGGGCTGGGTTTATCAGGGACAAAGACTAGTTATCCTTCTCCAAAGTCACATCAAAATTCAAGGCCCACCTTCTTCCATGGGCTCAAAGACAGCACTGAAATGCAAATCTCCTGGTTAACACAACTAGCCCAGGTCTTACAAATGCTAACTTGCCAGAGCTGAATCTCACCTTTAAGTTTCTGCACAAAACACTTGTAGAGATGGAGGTTATATACCTGAGGCCAATGTAACCCAGGATTTAATACATGGGGAATAGCATATGATATCTATACCATGAATCTCTTATAGCCAGATATTTCTTAGCACCCACCAGGTTCATATCTGAATCAGAGTAAATATTGAATGCTTTGCCTTAGTATTACTGAATCATGTTTGCTTGCCTGGGAACAGACTGGCGTGGCTCTTTGGTCTAGGAGGGCTATATACTTAATGGTGGATCCAAACATCGCCAGGTAATACTCTGAAAAAATTTTTACGTGTGCAAAAGGTTCATCTTGGGACCTGTAGGGTAATAACAAAAATGTTCTTAAGCTAGTATAGACTCATGATAAGAATATTCTGCCATTCAAAGAGTTATAAAATCAAACTGTCTTTTTCAATTTTGCCCCCAATCTCCCACTGTGATTTGCATTAGAGATTTGACTAAAACATTCAAATGACTCTTAATGAATGTAAATGCTCTGGGCTTGCAGGTACTCCAAACTCATTAGCACCTCCAAAAAGTGCTAATGGACATCACTTTCTGTTCACAAAAACATGGTAGAGCTTCCAGATCTGGAGATTAGATAAGGGGATAAGGTGTTTACCATGCATGTGACCAATTCTGATGCAATTACCTATCACTAAAAATCATCCCAGAACACCATAGTAAGCCTTGAGCATAGCTAAGACTGGGAAAAAGAAAAGAAAAAGTAGAAGAATGCCAAGAGAATGCTGAATTTTTTTTTTTTTAAGGCACCAGTTCACCAAATAAGTTTGAGTATCTCTGAGTAAAACAGATCTGGAAATTCATTGCACATGGCCCCAACTCAGCATTTTTCTTATTTATGCAAGCAAACACATCCTTAAAACTCTAATTTTATTTAATTTTGCTGTCTCATGTTATTTATTTATTTAATATTTTATTTTAGGAGAGCCGGTAGCAGCTCTGCCCCATGTCTGTGAGTCTCTGGATCAGCATACCTGGGCGAATTTGTAAAAGACTGCTGCAGGGTGGGTCCGATAGTGCCAGGCTGTAATAGGCTCTCTGCTAGTTGGAGTTCTGATGAGAGGGAAGTTCGGATGTGGAAAATGACAACCCCTCATGGAGTGGGGGTTGTCTGGCTTGCGCAGGCTCTGCTGGGGTGGCTGGCCAGGGTTAAAACCCGCCATCCCTCTCTGGTGCCTCCACCCCAGCAGAGCCTCGCAACAAGCCAGACGACCCCCACTCCATGAGGGCTGCCATTTTCCACATCTGGACTTCCCTCTCATCATAACTCCACCCAGCAGAAGAGCCTATTACAGCCTGGCTCAAGGCCGCAAGCGCCTTGTGGTTTATCAATAAATGCTGGATTTAGAAGTGACTACAGAGTATGCCACCAGCACTGCAGAGCCTGGCAAGCCTCCTGTGTCATATTTGATATGCCAAATATCAGTAACAAATATAGAGCTCAGTTCCATGACCTGACATAATGGTTTGAGGCTCTTTATGTTCCTGGAGCAAGCAGATGCCCTTGGGCTCTTAGCATGAGACAGGGCATATGGAGATGTTACTGGTGCCCGCTCAAGCAAATCGATGATGAACAGGAAGACAGTGATACAGTGATACAGTGATATTTGTTTTGTAACATTGCTAACATTAAGGTTTCTAATATAAATAATTCCAATATCACTTCCTCCACAAGTGTATCTATACTCTCCACCATTCTCAAGTACCTTCCTACTAAAGGCCATTTCTCATCTTGTTGCCTCTGGGTGTTTATTATTCCAGTACTATATTTCTTTATATCATGCATATGAAAGAGATTATTCTGTGTCTGTTCTCCATCTTGATTTAGTTCACCCAAAATGATATTCTCCAAATACATTGATGAGCAGAAAATTGAAATATTGTATCTTTTTCTTATATGCAAATAGTATTCCATTATACATATATATCATAGTTTATCTACTTATTTGTTCCTAGACTTAGGGTTGTTTCCAGATATTAGTGTTTGTGGGTAGCATAACAACAAACATAACAGTGAAAATGTTTTTTTTCGGAAGAGGGTTTTTGGTCCTTTGGGGTAGATACCAAGAAGTAGAATTGCTGGTCTATCTACTTTTTATGGAAGCTTAATCCTAATTTTTAAACAAGTATCCATATTGTCTTCCCAGAAGTCTAGAACAAGTTTGCAGTCCCATCAGCAGTGTATTGGGATCCCTTTTCCCTATATCCATACTGACACTGACTGTTTTGTCCTTTGTGGTAAACACATTCAGTGTTTTTGTTTCATTTATGGACGTTTTCTTGCTAAAATGACAAAATAAGGTTGTTACAGAGTTTTTCTGAGCCTCTTGAAGCTAAACATCTTTTCCATCATGCCCATTTATGTGATTGACACAAAATCTACTGCAATAGTTTTAACAGTATTCTTTTGGAATGAGTATAAGGTAGAATATAGAATTACGACACCATTTTACCTCTAAGTTTAAGAATGAGGTAGAAACCTTAGTGTCTAAGGTAGAATTAGTATCCCTTCAAAGAAACTACATTGCAAAATAAAACCAAGAAATAGAAGTGAGTTGAGTGTATGAACAGAAAAAAAAATTGGAAAAGCTTTTTTGTAACTAACTTTATTAGACATGCAGTTATTGGTGAATAGCTCTGGGTGTTTCTTTGTTAAAAATATCAGGATATGGTTTTGTAAAACTTGTGTAATAAAGTTGCCGTGATATATAAAATATAGAGTAAACAAAATTGCCCATTATTTCGACACCAAAGAATTAAGGTATGGAGTCTCTTTATTGATTCTCCCCTGAAGTTGGAGCTTGTATTAAATCTTGACAAGCTACATTATTGTGTAGCAATAACCCTCCAATGTCATTCATCTAAAAACAAAGGTTTAAGTTTTGTTCAACTAAAGTGC
Source organism: Cryptotis parvus (assembly GCA_021461705.1). Taxonomy (NCBI): domain Eukaryota; kingdom Metazoa; phylum Chordata; class Mammalia; order Eulipotyphla; family Soricidae; genus Cryptotis; species Cryptotis parvus. The sequence continues at coordinate 255,113 of JAJIBD010024226.1, forward strand.
GTTTTATGTTTTCTGACCCTCTGTGTATCTCTCCTCCATGTGATGGATCAGCTTTACATTTGTGTATTAACACACACTTCCACGATTAAAGCAGTCAAGGAAAGTATTTCTGAATAGTAGTCAGTGATGGTTAAATTCTTTTCCCTAGAGGTGACACATATCACTTGTACTTGATTCTATTTCTCAAGGAAAGTCACATGGCCATGTAATCTCAAGGAAATAAAGAAAAACCTACCAAAATGACCTCAGGTATCGATAATGAAGATATTAGGAACTTTTCAGAGCAGCACAAGGCAATTAGATGATGGTTTAACTCAATGATTTTCTTTATTTTCCTCATTTTCTTGGTAGCTTTCCAGGAGTGTCTTGAGATGAAGAAATCAGTGAGTAAAAGGCCAGAGAGATAGAACAGGAGGTAAAACACTTGTTTTGCATCTAGCTGACCCAAGTTTAATTTTCGCAACATACATGTCCTAACCTCCACCCTCAACACAATCTGAGGTCACTTCTGACATAGGCCAGAAATGGTCCCTAAGCACCACCAGGTATATCCCAGAAAAGCAAACAGATAGACAAAGTTAGTGGATGAATGTTAGTGAACTAAACATATATATGCATATATGCTTATATATGTATGCTTATATATTTGTATGTGCAAATATACATATACATGTATACATATATATGTATATATAAATATACATATAATAATGTGGCAAAGATTACCAAGCTATCTGAATTCTTTAATTTTTGGGGGCCTCACACTTGGCAATGCTCATGGGTTTCTCCTGGCTTTGCACTCAGGAATTACTCCTGCTGGGGGACCATGTGGGATGCCAGGGATCGAACTCGGGTCAGCCACATGCAAGGCAAACACCCTACCTGCTGTGCTATCACTCAGACCCAATTTCTAAATTCTTACTTATCATTCATGTTTGATGATTCTAATTCCTTTTGTCACCAGTGAATTGTAGAAAACCAAGGCTTCTTTCTGACTGTGTTCCCAGTGAAATGACTAATTAAAAGTATATTGCTGATTAATTTTCACAAATTTAGCTTCAATAAAAAAATGAAACAAAGCAAAAGATTGCTAGTTGCTCTTCACTTGATTAAGAGCCTGTTAAATTGAAGTTTTCTTTGTCATCATTTATTTTTAATTTAACATTCATTTAGGATATTTTTGGCTGTCAACCAAGCAATGCTCAAGTTTTCTGGGGGTGCTTCTGGTAGCATTTGGCCAAGTAACCGAGAATTGCTTAATGCTAAGCCCAGATTGTGTAATACAAGGGAATGGGGCATCAGGGCCACTTTCAGAGTTGCTAAGGAACCTCTAGGGCTGTGAACATCAGTCCTCTGAAGGGTGGAATGGCCATCTTGAACATCAAAGGATGCTCTCCAGTCCTTTGATTGAATATTTCCATAACCCTAAAACAATTCTTGTACAACTACAAACATTATTCCTCCTAGCAATTCTTCTTTGTTCTCAGTTCCCCCTTTATTTTCTGCCTATAGGTAGAAACAACCACATTCTTTTTTTTTTTTTTTTTTTGCTTTTTGTGTCACACCCGGCAACACTGAGGGGTTATTCCTGGCTTTATCACTCAGGAATTACTCCTGGCGATGCTTGGGGACCATACAGGATGCTGGGGATCAAACCTGGGTCAGCCGCGTGCAAGGTAGATGCTCTACCTGCTGTGCTATTGCTTTGGCCCCACATCAACATTCTTGTACCAGTGGCTTTGTTCTAATTTGTTTTAATAATATTGATTTTCCCCACTTTTAATAAATCTTTGTCATTGCTTCTCTAAATGAGTTAATATGTTGGGGTCTGAAAATTTGTATTGATAGGATGAAATCTGTCCCTGCAGATTCATAAGCTGAAGTCTAAGGTCCAAAGTGATGGTGATTGGAGTTTGAGACTTTGAGGATTATTGGGTCATAAGTATGGTGTCCTCATGAATAAAAACGATGTTCTTATGAAGAAGGAAGTTTGCTAGCTACTCTTCTTTCCACCATGCAAAGATATAATGAAAAGACAGCTATTTGCTAGTCAGGTGAGAAATCCCACAAAAACATGACTGTGCTGGCCCCAGAATCTCAGAATTATAACCTCCAGAACTGGGAGAAATAATTATTTGTTTATGCTAATCAGTTTAAAATAATTTGTTATACCAGCCTGCATAGACTAAGACAGGCTGCCTCAACACATTTTTATAAAATGACATAGCATTCAGTGAGATTATTGTAGTTTCCTCATTTACATGGGGCAAACCATTATTCACAAAGCCATTTTATTTACTGAATTAAATTCGCTAACATTTTGTTAGAATTATTGGTGATTTTCATCTTAGAATTTTTTCATAATGCAAATGGAAATGGATGGTGAAAAGTCATGTACTCCAAACTATGTAAATAACTCAAAACCCATTCAAATTTGATTCACATGTATCTGTAAAATAAATTCACATGTTCATAAAATAAATGTTCTTTTCCCCAATTAACTTGTTTTTCCTTCAACTTGCTGAATTTTTATTTGATTCTCTTAGTGTTATTTTAATATGATCTTTGGATTCTTTCACATTAAAAATCTTTTGATTAAAATAGCAGATGAAAATGCTTACTTTAGACAAAATTAGAGGCATTTCCATAGATGAGCTAAAGATGTGTTCTAGAAATGTCATAGAATGTGCAGTTTCCTTTGCTTTAAATTGAAAGCCCTCAGAAGAAAAATACATTTAAATAATGTTGATAATCAGTGTCCTCAAATTTTAATAAATATCACTTATCTTGTCAGTGTTTCTCATTTTTAGGGATTATACTTACAATTGGAGATAATAGTCTAAATTGGATCCCTGTTGGAATCTCTTCTTTTGCTTCATTATCAACTTAGATTTCTCATTAATCTTATATATCTCTTCCTCATATACAATTTGAAAAGGACTGAGCTATTTGAAACTAAAAATAGCTGAAATTTGATTCATATATTTTAGATACCTAAAGTGGCAGTAGGTAGAAACCTGCTTTACATTAGTGTCCAGAATTCATAGCTCTCTACCCAAGTATATCGATGACCATCTCCAATAGGAGATGGAGCATAGGTCTGATGGTTATCTATTAACACTGGCTTTTACAAATTATGTCCTCTCTCACTCAAATAGTCACATAATTTACAATTGTTATCCAGCTGTTGATTAATTGCCTCATGGGATATGATGTTTTGTGATGTATTTAACTTATGACTGATTTTTCACTTTTTTCACATGAAATTCTTATCTCACTAAACATTTGCCAGGGACCAGCCTCTGGTGAATGAACCTGAAGAAGGGGCATTCTGAGGATTATGAAAATAAGACAGTGGTCTATCATGCTGCTTGAAATTAGTCAGAAGGAAAAAGACAGATATAGAATGACTGCATTCAGTAATGGAATATAAATATATACCAGTGTTTAACTGAGTGTGGGCAATAGTAATGTCAGACTAGAGCTCACCATTGAATATACACAAAGAGACTTATATGATAAACCCTAAATGTCTGCAGGGCTAGCCATATTGTGTAAAAGAAGAGGGAAAGAGATGCAGAGACAGAGAGAGACAGAGAGAGAAAGAGAGGAAACGGGGGTACCTGCTACTGAGGCAGCCTGGGGGTGGGCAGGAGGGGGTATGGGTATACTGGTGGTGGTGATGAGTCACTGGTGGAGGGTTGGGTGCTGGAATACTGTATTACCAAGAGCCAATTATGAACACCTTTGTAACTGTATGTTTCACTGTGGTATAATAAAAAATTAAAAAAAAAGAAAATAAGACAGTGGGGCCAGAGTGATAACACAGCCCATAGGGCGTTTGTCTTGCATGCAGCCAACCGGAGTTCGATCCCCGGGCATCCCATATAGTCCCCTAGCACCGTCAGGAGTAATTCCTGAGCAAAGAGTCAGGAAGTAACCCCTGAGTGTTGCCAGGTATGACCCCGAAATAAAAAAAAGACAGATATAACAGAGAAGCACATGTGTCAGGGCATACAGCCTCCTGGACTGAGCACCCTGATTCTCCATCACATTCCTTAATTTTTTGCCTTTAAGCAACAATCATAGGGAAAATGAGGGTAATAATTTTCAAACACATGTTTATCTATGCTGACCTAAGCCAATACAATAGGAACTACATGACTGACACTGATGGGGCAAATCTATGCCGTTTTCCTTTACAATCCTTTCTAAAATGCCTACCATTAAGGTAGAAGAGAGAAGAGTGACTATAGGACACCAAACACAAAAACAATCCAAGAAGAGGAAAATTAGTATAACATAGAGATTTACATGATTTTTAACATAAAATAGAAGCAAGTAGAGAAAACTATGTGTAAACTACATGATACCCTTGGAACAAATACAACTTTAGCAATACTTAGAGGAATTTCATATTCTTATTCACTGACAAGAATAAAAAAATGGAACACAATTGCTCCATAAAAGGCATAAGCATAAATACATGGAAATAAAGAAAGGACAGAGACAAACTAAAAACATCCAGAGTAATGATTCAATGTGGATATTAATTTTAATAATTTATTGATAAATCAATGATACCTAAATGTCCACGGCATATATATATATATATATATATATATATATACACATATATATATATATATATATATCAAAAGGCACAAAATGGTTAGCAGGATTAAGAAACAGTTCAAAATTTCTTTTCTACAGAGAACACTTATTTGAGCTCAAAAGTTAAATATAGTTTGAAATTAAATGTTGGGAAGTAACTCCATATATGGAAGCTATCCAAAAAATGACTTGAACATCCCACGGGATGTCAAAAGATCACGTGGCCGCCCACCTACAAGATGGTCAGACTTCTTCGTCAAGATCCTGAACAAACGGTTTGAGGCTCTTTGTATTCCTGAAGCAACCAGATGCCATTGGGCTACACTGGCACGTGATATGGTCAAATGGAAATGTTACTGGCACTCGCTCGATGAAATTGATGAACAACGGGATGTCTAGTGATCTAGTGAAAATTAAAGGAAATAAAAAATATATCAATTTTCCCTGCATGCGCTACTGAGCCTTAGCCTACAGCTACACTTAACTTATGTTGAGAGCTGATCCCTGCCTTTGGGGAATCTCCAGAGCAGACACAATGGGAGTTCGGGCAGAATTGGACTGATTTCATAATCTTATACACCATAAATATTTTTATCATGAATCTCACTTGCCTCATATCAGTATTCTATTCCCACGGATCCCCACGTGGGATATACATGTAGATGTCCCAAGAGTACTTGGCCATGTTGAATCAACCATAATGTAATCAATTATCCTAGTTCAGAAACATGTCAGTATGCCTCCGGACAAACTAACATGTCTCTGATTCTAAAGGTAATGCCAAAGTGAATTGTTCTGGTGGATTTTGGACCTTATTGGGATCCAGAGTCTGAACTGCTTTCTGGTTCAGAGATGCAGCCCCTTTCACTCTGCTAGGGAGATTTTGCCTTTGGAAATCAGCTCTGGCTTTTGCAAAGCTTGAGCCAAAGGCTCACCTAAAGATCTACACTTCAAAAGGGTCATTTACCTGACTTCATCTCTAGATAGCCCAACCCACAATGAGCTGGGCTGAAAGATTTTGGTGGCTTCTGTCTATAAAAGAAGTTTTGGAAAAGAAAAATGGGCCTTTTTTTTTTTTTTTTTTTACCATTTTGGCTTCCCTTGGCATTTGTTTCTCTCCATCCTCTCCATTCTCTGTCTCCTTTGGGCTTCAACACATGGTGGCAGCCATCTTGGTCTACACGTGACAGGGGTCCAGCCAGGTACCCAGAGTTCGGGTTTTCCTATTCTTGGAATGTATATCAGAACCTGTGATAGTAAAGTCTTTTAAAACTGTACCAGATTCCTGAGTTTTTATCCATTCCCTGCCGGCTTCGGAGGTAGAAGGGAACTCATTTCCCAGTATTGTTGGGGATCCCAGTGGTCCCTGACCTTCCCCCTCACTGTACCTTGATGAATAGCAAACATTTGGATATATCTGATTTCTGTATGCCAGAAACTTTTCCAAGAAAATTAGACATTAAATGCACTGAGAAGGGTTATCAGGAGTTTTAATGATGTCCTCAATTCATTTCTAACCACTAAGAACATTCTATGCTTCTCTGTAGTTAGTTCAGAAATAAACATATTGAATACCCTTGGTTGCCATTAGGATCAGATGACACCAATGAATTTGATTTAAAGGAACACACAACCATGTAGAGAACTTATTTTCAAGAGTACCTTTAATTTTTACATTTGGACCCAGATTGGTAGCTGTTTTCCTAGGGTCATCATCATCATTGTCCTTTAAACTTGCCAAGTAGAATTCTATTTATATTTTAAAGAAAATATAGAGCTTTTACCACACTCATGGCTTGATTGCAGTCCCAAACTGTACAAAATAACAATAAAGAAAATCACGCATAGTCCTAGCCTTTTTAGCCTTTGCAAGGACTGAAAATTATCAACATTACAATATTAACTAGGTCATTAAAATCAATAATAGAAGATTTCCTGAAATATACAATTACCATGCTGTGAAATTCCCAAACTATACACCATTTTATAATATACAAGTTAGGGGCCAGAGCAAGAGTACAGCTGGTATGGCTTTATGGCCAAATCAAGTTTGATCCTCTGGCACCTAATATGTTCCCCTGAGCTAGGAAATATCCTTGAGTACAGAGTCAATATTAAGTTCTGAGCACATAAATGTGTGGCCCCCAAACAAAAACAAAATAAAATATACAACTTTGTCATAGCCACAAGTTTATACAACCATCAAATAATTTGGGAATAGCTTTGATGAATCTGCCCCACTCCACCCTGAGCAGGATATTCCAGGACTCATTTGAAATCACTTTACCATACACATATGTCTATATCTACCTTGGAAAATAATAATATAATCTATCTCTCTGTTTTTGTCAATTCTGAATTCTATACTGTTTACTGATGTGGAACCATATTTTATGTTGCCTTTGTGAATGGATTTCCAACAGTAGATTTTAGATGTTGATTTATGCATAACATGCCTCACTATTTCACTTACTTTTATTGATGACTATTATTTTATTTTATAGACACAATTCTCCATTTTTCAATTGATAGACATTTCTGTAGTTAATTCTATGAATTATTATGAATAATGCTGCTATGAAGATTCATAAATTTTAATGCATTTCATGACTTAAGAAGAGTAGCACTGAGTCTTTCTGTGTGTGTGTATAATTGTTTATGGGGGTTTCAATCCCAGAAGTGTCTTGGTTGTTACTTCTAACTGCTTCGGGGTCACTTCTGGCAGTGCCGGTGTATTGTGTGGTTCCAGGAATGGACACAGGCTTCTCACATGCAAACACATTTTATTCTATTTTATTTTATTTTATTTTATTTTATGTTTTATTTGAACACCATGATTTACAAAGCGCAAAGTTTTCACAATACAATTGCTAGAGAGATTCATCACTCAACACCAATCCAACCACCAGAGACCCTCATTTCCCACCCACCCTCCATCCCCATGCCTGCTCCCTTAGCCGGCACTACTTATTTTGACCATTACAGCCCATATAAGGGAATGATATTGATAAAGCCATGACTTTTCTGGGTTGCTATGCACGAGTCTGACCAATTTCTGTTCTTGAATTCACTTTCTGAGTTTCTAGAAGCAGTGAGTTTCTACTAGTCAGCCCCAGTCCCACCACCACTGCACCCGCAGCCAACACTTCAAATTTTTCTTCACCTCTTTTGAACCTGCCCTAATCATACACTGGATAATCTGTTCTATATTGCTGGTTGGAGCTAATTCTCTAAATATAGTTGATGAATATATTCTTAGACAAAAGTCAATGGAGATTATTAAATCTTCATTGTGCCATTTGATCCCACTATATAGGAAATTATTGATATGATCCCACAGACCACACATGGTGCCCACACACTTGTGATTGTATGCCCCAAACTTAATTCTATAAAATGTGATGGATACCTGGAACATCAGTATACGAGGCTTTGAGATACCGTGTGACCACTTTTCAACTCGCGAACCATGGGAGAAGCAGCAGTAGCTCTTCCATGAGTCTGTGTTCCTAAATCATGACTGACTGCACCAGCAGCAGTTCTGGGTAAGCCCATGGGGCCTTCTGGAAAGGACTGAAGTGGGGGTAGGGGCCCACAGCTCCACAGAAGCCAGGTGTGTTTAGCTGCCGGGGCTCACATACCAGAGCTTGAAATTGGCTTCTCTCTCTCTCTCTCTCTCTCTCTCTCTCTCTCTCTCTCTCACTCTCTCATTTTTAAAATTTTATTATACCACTATGAGATATACAGTTACAAAGATGTTCATGTTTGAGTTTTGGTCATACAGTGTTCCAGCACCCATCCTCCACCAGTGCCCATTTCCCACCACCAATGTCCCCACTTCCCTTCCCCCCAATCTGCATCTATGGCAGGCTTTTTGGGTCACACCCGGCAATGCTCAGGGGTTACTCCTAGCTCTGCACTCAGGAATTACTACTGGCGGTGCTCGGCGGACCACATGGGATGCCAGGGATCGAACCCAGGCCGGTATGGGCCAGTCGCATGCAAGGCAAACACCCTAACCACTGGGCTATCTCTCTGGCCCCCTATGGCAGGTTCTTTATCTCTTTTACCTCTTTCTCTTTCTCTCTCTTCTCTCTCTTTCTCTCTCCCTTTTTATTACACATTGTGGATTGCAATACATACATTTTGAGGTTATCATGTGTATCTTTTGCCTATATTCAATGCTCAGCTCTCAGCTGGTATTATCATTTTCTACAATTATTAGCACACTGTTCTCTTCTCCATCTTGCCTAACCTTGGACTCCCACATGTTTGTGGTATACCAGGTTTTGAGATATCGCACAGAGCTTTGAGCCCTTGTGCCATGGGGGTCGGGCTATGTTCAGCTGTGGAGAGTCCGGACCTTGAGGATGACTGTATGTTGTGCAAGGTTTTCTAGCTTCTGAGAGTCTTCAGGGGCAGGGGAAGTGCAGGCCAAGAGAAAAACCTGCCCCCATTCCAAGACACCCTATCAGCCTAGCACAGGGCGGCTGCCAGAGACTTCACCCTGCACCTGAGTTCCTGGTGTCCGGCTGAGAACCTTTGCAGCAGTTTTGGGCAGGGCCTCCAGGCCTTTATGGAGGGAGCTGAGGTGGGAGAGGGAGCCCCAGTTTCAGCTTCCTAAAAAGTCTGGTTGGCGTTGTCACCAAGTCTTGCACACCTGGGCTTGAGTTCGGCCTCTCTCTTGGTTCCAGCTGTGTCCAGCTGTGGAGTCCGTTCCTTGAGAATGACTGTGGTTGTGTTGTGCGAGGTTTTCCGGACTCTGAGAATCTGGGGTAGGGGCAGGCCTGGAGAAAAACTTGCCCCCCATTCCAGACGCCATGTCAGCCTAATACAGAAATTGGTTTCCCTCTTGTGTGGGGCTCTGATGGCTGCGATTGTAGTGAATGAGGTTTATCTGGCTTCTGAGGCTCTACTGGGGCAGCAAGCAAAGGCCAGGCCCTGCCCCCATTCCAGGATACCTCATGTTCAGCCTAGCACTGGTAGAGCCAGAAACAACTCTTTTGCATGCATTTACGTCCCTGGATCAAGGCCGACTCTGCAAAATACATTTTGCTGGTACTCAAACTGTTGAGTTGCTGGATATCATGGTAATACTAATTAGCATTTTAGAAAAAACTTTCAAATTGCTTTCCAAAGTGACTATGTCGTTTTGTAGTTCCACTTACAATATATCAAGGTTGCAGTATCTATAGTATCTATAAAATTTTATTTAACTATCCCTAGCCACTCTACAGTGGTCATTCATTGTGTTTAGTATAGTTTTTTACAATTTTTTGATGACTGATAATATTGAGTATCTTTTCATTTTTCTCATCAGTCATTAAGAACAAAATGTCTCTGAGTCAGGGAGACAGTTCAAGGGCCTAATCCACACATGTGGAAGGCCGAGATTTCAACCTTGGTACTGTATGGTCTTCAGAGAATGGCCAGGAGTGACCCCTGATATCCAGGTATACCTCTTATAGCTATCAAATAGAGAAAGCTTCAAGAAATTTCTCACTCTAAGGAAGACCTATTTGTGGCAAGCTATTATTTTAATTAATATGAAATCTAGATAGTGTTTATTTGAAATTAACATGGTCACAAAAATTCTCCATCTAAAGTACAGCTATTTAACAATCTTGGGGACCAAAAAAAATACTTGGTTTTAGATGGTTGTAAAAGGTCCATGTGCATGTCCAGTAGGTGAGCCATAAACACAAGCCTTTTACCACCAATGAAATGGTAGGTTGCAGTGGAGGCTTCTGAGAAGTCAATGGGAGCTGGAACATCACAAACTTTAGAGGAAGTAATTAAGGAATATAATTTTGTTCAAAGGGTTTAGTGAGACCAACAGATTTTAAGTATCACTATATCACTGTCTTCCCATTGTTCATCGATTTGCTCGAGGGGCACTAGTAACATCTCCGTAAGTCCTGTCACAAGCACGTGTAACCCAAGGGCATCTGCTTGCTCCAGAGACAGAAGAGCCCCAACCATTCTTCAGGTCATGGAACTGAGGTCCATAATTGTTGCTAGTGTTAGGCATAACAAGTAAATAAACACGGGTAGCTTGCCAGGCTCTGCCGTAGGTTTTAAGTAGTGAAGTTAAAATAATGTAGCTTATGAATAGTAGCTGATACTTCACAACATTTATATTCATTATCTATTTTTCCAATTGCTTCAGCAACAAATTGCCTTTGATTTGGTGACTTTTAAAAAACCAATTCAGCTTAAAGCCTTATCTTCTGGAAATCAGAAATCAATTTGATTGGATTAATTTCAAGATGTCAACAGCATTGTGTTCTTTCTAGAAGCTTTAGGGGAGAATAATTTCCTTTCCCTCATTTCATGAGTCATGTTCTTTGATTCATGAAGCTGCCATACTCTCATCTCTGCTTCCTTCCTCACTTCTTTTCTGATTGTCTGCCTCACTAAGAACCCATGTGATCATCTAATTTGGATAAATTTTATATCTCAAATTCTTGTTGACAAAATCTGTTAAAAATTACTGGGGCTAGGAAACAGCTCAGTAGCTAGGATTGTATACTTTGTGCTGAAGTTGAAGTTGAAATAAAGTTGTGGTTGAGGTGAGTTGAAGCGCCCACCCAGGGATTCCAAATGCCAGGGTTCATGAAGGAAGGGGGACACTACACAGAGATCCAGACCCAAGGACTCCTGCCCCCATCAGTATCTGGGTCAGGGGATAACCAAAGTAGCAGATGCTAGGGCCCAAAAGTACTCATAATTCATTAAATTCCCTGGCCTGTGTCTGAGGCCAATGACCGCTTTCCCCAGACTGACAGAAAAAGGAACAAGACCACACTCTTGAGGTTTTCCTTTTAGTCTGTCTTCTCTCATTCCTCACTCCGCCTTGTGTAGGAAATTCTCTCCAGGAACCTCACTCTCTACCAGCAGGTTCTCCAGCAGGCTCCTCTCCTCAGGGCCACTCTCTTCAGGACCTCTCTCTTCAGGGCATCTCTCTTCAGTGCATGTCTTTTCAGGTCCTTTCTCAGGACATCTCTTTTTAGGACATTTTGTATGTGCTAAGACTAAATTTGATCCCATGCTCTGCATGGCCCCAATACTACTCGATATAGCCTTATAGCTGCTCCAATACAGCCAGCATTGCCTTAATATCCACTAGCATCTCTGGCAAGGGTATTGCCATTTTTTACCCAATGGTCCAAGTATAGCTGGGGGTAGGTCTTGTTTCTCTGACCAATTCTTGATAGATCCCTCTATCAAGATTCAAGATGCTTGTATGACAAGCATGTTAAATCCTTTGCTATCTCTCTGGTTGTACAGATTTTAAATCTGAAATCAGATTCTACAAAGCACTTCTTTAACTTCTAAAGTACTTTGAGTCTCATAGTTACTATAGTTTGACAAGTGCATACTTATTTCTTTACAATGTAAAAGATCTATTAAATTATATTATATTATAATTTCACTATCACTTGAATCCTGTTATTCATCGATTTGCTAGGAGCGGTGCCAGTAACATCTCCATATTTGAAGAACACCTCTGAAGGGGTAGACCTGAAGAGAGAGGTCCTGAAAAGAGGCCCTAAGGAGAGGAGCCTGCTGGAGAACCTGCTGGGAGAAAGAGCGAAGTTCCTGGAGAAAAGTTCCTACGCATGGTGGAGTGAGGAATGAGAGGAGACAGACTAAAAGGAAAACTTCAAGAGTGTGGTCTTGTTCCTTTTCTGTCAGTCTGGGGAATGGCTGTTTGCCTCAGACACAGGCCTCAGACACAGATTTACCTCCAAATTACCTCCAAATATTATAATTTAATTCAGTTATATTGTATGGTTAATATAACTGGTCAAATCGATTTGGAGACAACAACTGGACTAGAGCCGTTACCAACTGGATCTCATGGGATGTCAAAAGATCACGTGGCCGCCCACCTATAAGGTGGTCTGACTTCCTTGTCAAGACCCTGAAAGAACGGTTTGAGGCTCTTCATATTCCTGAATCAACCAGATGCCATTGGGCTACATTGGCACGTGACAGGGTCCAATGGAAATGTTACTGGCGCCCGCCGAGCCAATCGATGAATAACAGGATTCAAGTGATCAAGTGAATATAACTGGTCAGTGCCTCTTCTGGGTACTTGTGAGTGAAACTCCATGTGTCTGTTTCTTTTTTAACTTGTAGTCTTGTCTTATTTTCACTGTTGAAATGTCTTTCTAGCATTTTCTTTCACCTTCCTGAAAAACCATTTCCTGGAAAGCCAGAGATACAGTTCAGTGAGCCGAATCTATGCTTACATGTGGTACACCTGTGTTCAATCCCTGTGGCACATGAGTACCCCAGCATGACTGGGAGTGACGCCTTAGAACAGAGCCAGCTGTAGTCCTTGAATACTGCCAAGTCTGGCTTCCAAAGTCAAACTAAGAAAGAACAGAAAAGTTATTTCATGTAAACTATAGATCATAAATATTTATGCTATTGTAGAAAATAATTTGAGATTCATGTGGGTCAATTATTCTTAGTTTAAAAGCCAACACAATTTTTTACAATGAGTTTATAATGAGTATATTGAGGGAAATGTCCTGGGTCTTTCTGCCCTTTTTGTCTGTTTACATTCTCTGAAGGTGTTGATTAATATCTTTTGCCTAAGAGCTTTTTTTTTTCCCAGAAGAGTTAGCAGAAAAGTATATTAAAATGGTTCCATAAAAATAAGAAGTACTTAGACTTAGAACCTATTTGGACAGCTATCAACATTATAGCAATTTTAAGCACAAGTTAATCCCAGTCTATGTTAAACAATAAGAGTTCTTGAGTTGTAAATGTCTTTAAGTAATGTTAATTAGACCCTAAATTGAATAGAAAATGTACTTACAGTGTACCTTAATGAATTTGTATGTCTTTCAATAATTGCTATTGGTAAAATAATTTCTTTTGTCTTTTGGGAGAATAATTGCCTTAACTTTTCCTCACCTTATAATTCAGCCTTTTTATTATAATTATGTTTAAAATAAGTACAGCTTTTATTGTTTGGAGAAAGCAAATATTGGATCCAACAAATATGCTCCTCATTAATATACAATGTTTCACAGCATATTTGGAGAAAAATTGGGTTTTTATTTTTTATTAATTGATTAGAATTCTTTTAAATTGTACCTACATTAAATTAATTCTGAAAATAATAAAACTATAAAATAAGATGTAATCTTGCTATTGAAAAGCCTGGCGTGGGGCTCAGAAACAGCTCAGTGGTGGATACAGGGCCTGCTTGCAGGAACAGGCCTTGCCTAGCTCCAGACTCTTCAGTTCAGGGGGTGCTGTCATGAGGACCTCCAACAATAATTTGGGGTCTCTGGTATAGTACCCCAAATGTGTGAATTCAAATACTTCAGTATTCACACATCTGAAGTGTGTGAATTCAAACCGAATATGTAAACCCTTGTCATTGGAACAATAATAACAAAGGAGAGGAATAAAGGATAAAGAAACATTTTTGAGACTATTTGAGAAGGCTTTGTAGAGAAGAATATAACCCTGAAATAGCAAAGGTGGTTCACATCTATAAATCCCATCTAACTTGTAAAACTGCAGAACAGTTACTAGGAGGGATCTTGGTGATAAAGAGAACAACAGGAGGTGATGAAAACTCACCTTATCTCTAGTTCTGTAATTATAATTTTTTTTTTAGTCGACACTAAGCACTGCAAGTCAGGTCAGACCACATTGTTATTGTCTGGTTCATATTAATAACAGTTCCCAAACAAATCTGCTACAATAACAAAGGAAAGGGATGAGAGATGACAAGTACCACATCATGTGATGACTGGTTAGTGTGAATGGGCTTCCTGCAAATGTTGTCCTTTTTTTCCTTTATGTCTTCACTCTTCAAAGAAATAGTTAAAAGGACAAAGAACCTCCAGCTCAGGGCACAACTCTTTGACTCCACCGTTCTCCCTGCATTAACATACATCTCAGAGACCTGGATCCTATGAAAGCAGGATGAGAATGCTATTCGAGTCTCCCAAAGAGGAATCGAAAGAGCTATGCTTGGAATATCACACCTCACTCAAGTGAGAGAAGGAATCCAGAGTTCCGACCTCCATCGCTGTTCCAGAGTCAGGAACGCTGTCTCATTTGCCAAGGCATCGAAAATCAGATGGGCTGGACATGTAATGCGATTTGGAGACGACCGTTGGACTAGAGTCGTTACCGACTGGATCCCACGGGACATGGGGCAGGAGCAATAGTCCAGCGGGTAGGGCATTTGCTTTGCATGTAGCCTGCCCGTGCTGGCCTTGGTTCGATCCTTGGCATCCCACATGGTCTCCCGAGCACCTCCAGGATAATTCCTGAGTGCAGAGCCAGGAGAAACCCCTGAGCATTGCTGGGTGTGACCCAAAAAAGTAAAATGAAAAAAAAAATCACGTGGCTGCCCACCTACATCATGGTCAGACTTCTTTATCAAGACCCTGAAGGAATGGTTTGAGGCTCTTCATATTCCTGAAGCAACCAGATGCCATTGGGCTACACTGGCACATGATAGGGTCAAATGGAAATATTACTGGGGTCCACTCGAGCAAATTGATAATAATGGGAGGTCAAGTGGTCAACTGGTCAAATCTTCACTCACTGCCAAGAGGAACATAATTTAGGGGTTCTTGACACTGTGGCATCAGCAGGAACTAAGAATCCAGAGAACTGAGTTTTACAATAAACTCTGCCTTACATGTGGCCTTGGACAAGTCACTTAGCATTTTGAGGGACTAGTTTACTAACTGATAAGTTCAAATATTTGAACCAGGAGATTGTGATTGTCTCTTCATGTAAAAACGGTCCACACTTTAGCAGTGATCTGAGCTTCCAGGAACTAATTATGTAAGAGCATACTGACACAGGACTATGTGCTCAGAGAAGGACAGAGTGGTCTGCTCCTTATTAGCTCAGAGTTAGAGGACTTCTGCCTGTCAGAAACTCTCTGTTTTCATGGTCTACTTCAATATATATATAATATATATAAATCAAAGTATATATATATGTATATCTTATATATGTATATATGAGAAGATAGATATATACATACATATATATATACATATATACATACATACACATACACACACATGTCCTCTCTGTTTCACTTCCAAACCAGATTTTAATTCTATCCCTAAAAATTACTGGTCAATGAATAATACCAGTTTTAATTTCTCCAAATGGAAAAAGAGAATTGACCTTTTTCTCTTTTGGGCCTCTCCTGAATTAGAAATCTGCATTGTTTTCTGTTTGCATAGAAACACACTTTTTCTACCTCTTTTTATTCTCCACCACCCTTCCATTTATCTTCATTAGCTTTGCTTATTTTTTGTTTTATGAACAAGTATGAGTTATCATTCTTTTTCTTCTACCTGGAAACTTGATTGGCTTATTTTTTTTTAAGTTTGCTTTACTAAAGCAACATGCTTCTCAAAGTCCTAGTGTTCCAGTAGTGATCCCAACACCAGAGTTAACTTCCACATAGGTGTTTCCAGGTCCTCTACCTTCCTAGCCCTCACCCCCACCAGCCTGAATCTTAATAACACCTCTTTAGTTTGGTATTGAAGTTGGGATCTCATAATTTCAGTGTAGTTAACTTTGTGATTTAGATATTTAGCTATGCCCGTCTTTATAGCAAAAACTTACCTGAATCCCTTTTGAAAAGCTTGGTCAGGGGCTCAGAAAGAGCTCGGTGGTGGATACAGGGCCTGACTTGAGCAGCGGACCTTGTCCAGCTCCACATCCTGAGTGCAGTTTTGGGGGTGCTGACATGAAGACCCCAACACTGGTATAGCATATCTGGTATAGTATGCACTAATTGCTTCCTGTATGTCTCTTCTTCTCTCCCTCCTTCAATTTCTTTCTTTCTCTCTCCTTCACATGATATTCTAGAGCAAAGGGCGAAGAAAACTTGGCATCCCCCTTTTAAGACATTCCTCGACAATTAAATTTTATCCTTCTGTGTCAACCTGTTAATGACCTTACTCTTTTACAAATTGCACAGATTACAGATGTTTTTTTTTTTCTCTAGAGAGGACACACTTGTGTGCTGACTACTAGCACATTTAAGGGTCTTAAAAGTTACAGAGAAGACATTAATCATTTCTATACCTAAATGATAAAATAAGTATTTTATGAGCTTTCCCCACTGAGATGATTCCAGATTGCAAGTAAGAGGATGAATGGTCAATTATTTCTATTTCATTAGAGAATACTAATTAGACATTTTTCACTTGAAGTAGCAAGGGTAATAAAGATTTTAAATTGTGTGACCGTAAAAAATGATATCAGTTGAAATACCATGTTTTATAAAGGATTTTTTGAGGGGGGTCATAGCCAGCAATGCTCAGGGGCTACTCCTGGCTCTGCACTCAGGTTTTACTACTGGAATTACTCGGGATCAAATGGGATGCTGGGATTGAACCCAGGTCAGCTACCTGCAAGACAAATGCCATACTCTTTCATCTATCACTCCTGCCCTGTCTTCTAAAGTTTTGAAACTTTCAAAGGGATAGATCGCACCTATTCTGTTATTCTCAATGCTGCTTGTTACAAAATATTTATAACTTATAAATAAATAGATATAAATTTTGATCTAGACAAAGATTGGGTACCCAAGTGGGGATCATGAGTCCCGGGGGCCGACAAGGCCTCTATCAATTGTTGTTCAAATATTTCCTGGGTCCTGTGGTGCTGCCCATATACAGGCTAACCTTGTGATACTCAGGGTCTCTAGACCAAACATTCTGTGGTATTCAGAATGTTCAGGCCCAGAAGGACCACATGGCTCTAGGATTCAAACCTACATCAGGCAGATACTGATCTGTGTCTTTGCTGCTATATTATCTCTTGCCCTTAACCTGTATTATTATTATTATTATCTCTTGCCCACAATGTATTATTATTAGGTGGTGAACCAACCAAATGCCGTTGGCCTACATTGGCACGTGATAGAGTCCAATGGAAATGTTACTGGTGCCCGCTCAAGCAAATCGATGAATAACGGGATTCAAGTGATCAAGTAGTAATAGTAGTGATATAAACCTTTCTTGGCTAATTAGGAGAAATACTGCAGGCAAAAGTTTATCACATACAATTTGGTCCTTGGAAAAGACCAACATGTTGAACATTCTGGAGCTTATCAGTAAGTATAATGTGCATTAAATTTGAGAAATACTGCTTTAAAAAGAGTTAACATGCAGGAGGTCAAGCCTAGTTATCTCTAGGGGTGTAATACAAATAATTCTCTTTGGTTGGATTTTAAAGTTTACAGGGAAATTAGATTTATATTAGTTTTACACTTTGTTTTATTCCTTGGAGTGAGGTTAGGGCACACTCAGTTGTGCTATTTCTGGCTCTATGTTCAGGGATTACTCCTGGCAAATGTTGGACACCATATGAGGTAGCAGGAATTGAACATAGGTTCATCAAATGCAAAGTAAGCACCTTACCTACTGTACTATCCTTCTAGCTTCTAGCTCTATATTTTTATATGGAAAGCACTGAAATTATAAAAACATTATTTATTACTTGATATGATAATCCCATTTTTCAGGAAAAATTTGCATTGAGAAGAACAGCTATTTCCAGTTTTTCACTGCACCAAGATATGTAATGATACATATTTTTAATTAAAAAAAGTTAAATTTTTTTTGAATCTCCAAAACAGTACTTAAGGGTCTAGGGAGCAACAGCCTAACTTTCTTCAGCCTCGCTCTGATGGTCTGATGATTCAGTGCTTGAACCCTGTGATGTAATACTTGGACTAGCGGCGCTGATGGGCCACTAGAGTCAAGGCATACATGAGGGTGCTCCTGCTCACCAGTGTTATACTTGACTCTGCTGGTATTTTGACTTTGAGTTTGGACTTGTGAAGTTTAGGAGTGAACTCTAGCTCTTTGTACTCTCTCCTGCCCCACATCAAGGCAAATATTCTACTGATGGGCTGTATCACCTTGATAATTTTAAG
Source organism: Cryptotis parvus (assembly GCA_021461705.1). Taxonomy (NCBI): domain Eukaryota; kingdom Metazoa; phylum Chordata; class Mammalia; order Eulipotyphla; family Soricidae; genus Cryptotis; species Cryptotis parvus. Next base: position 273,684 of record JAJIBD010024226.1, read on the forward strand.
CAAATCACTAAAGTCCTTAGACTTGGACTAACGTGAAAAAATATTCACTCAGGTATGCATTGATCAAAAACGATGTAAAAAATAGTGACTACATAAGCATGCCACAGTTTAAAATAAAGATGCCATCCCTGTGATCATTTTAAGCAAATCACTAAAGCCCTTAGACTTGGAATAATGTGAAAAAAGTATTCACTCTCATATGCATTGATTAAAAATGATAAAATAGTGGCTGCATAACATGCCACAGTTTAAAATAAAGTTGCCCTCTTTATCTTAATTTCTTTTGTTTCTCTTCACTGTGACAATCTCTAGCGAGAAGGGTTTTCACAAAGACTTACACTGTTCTTTGTTGTCTGCCACCTATATATAATTGAGCACCCAGCTCAGTAGAGGACTAATTGTTTCAGAATAGAGTTCTGCAGCATAAGTCTCAGGTGGATAGTTAAATGAAGTGTTAATTGGATGGGAGATGCATTAACCGGGAATAAGAAAATCAGGAGAAAGGTGGTTACAGACCCAGAGCAGGCTGAAGAATTACTTGAAGGATGTTACCACTGCATGTTTTAGAGATAAGGTCTTCAGATAGCTGCAATCATACAGCTGTGGAGAGCTGACTGCTAAAGCTATAGTTCTCAGCTCCTCTCTGCAGCTCAGTCAGTTACAGCAAATTGTGCCTTTCCCTACTGCATTGTGAACCCTGCATTAGCTACAGTGAATGTGAAACAGAACAGGAAGTTTCTATGGAGACTGCAAGGTCTTCATTTCTTCTCATAGATATATTATAATAGAATTTTCTCAGATGGACAGTGAGAACACCTGCATATCCATGATACAAATTTGAGACAGAAAATATCATTAGTGTGGATCAAACATTGTTTAGCCTTTGTAAATCGTTATAAAGCAAGAGTATAATAACTTATATAATTTTCATTTTCCAATAATTCATAGATAGGACTTAGTTATTGTTATCATTATTGTTCATATCGTTGCCACTCATTTTTGTGGAGACACAGAGATTGAATTGGAAAGAACTGCTTCTATCAGGATTTCTAAAAGTGTATAAACATAGGGAAACAAGGAATCAGGTGAAAAATGTAGACCTCAGTTTCCAGGTAAAAATTGTTTTGTGCACTCATTCTAATGTGTATATTACAGTGTTAGCTATATAGACATTATCTAAGAGGAAAATTGTACATCCATTTGTTTATAACCAGAAAGTTAACATTATAAGCTACTCCCTTCAAAAATATAACTTTATCACTCATATTTTGCTTTTGAATAACTACAGAAATCTCATTACACTATTTTTCTAGAGTTTTCAAAAAGAGGTTCTCAAAATCCTTCCAAATACAGATAGTTTGTCCTTCATATTCCCAGTGCTTAGTGATTTCTTCTTCAATCACTCTTTATGAATTTTGCTCCTCATAGCAAATGTCCTTTGAACAATTTACCAACCAACAAAAGGCAGAAAGGAATAATTATTCACTCTATCACCTTACTGGATCAATTTGCATCCAATATGGAATATGTCAATGGGATGTCAAAAATGTTTACAGGAGAGTCTTGTCACTATGACAGTTGGTGAAAGATGATAATTTGGACTAACACAATCTTTCTTGAGACTGATATCATTTGAATAAAAACATTTGATGCTATTTAGTGAATATTTATATGGGGGAGATCTAAACTTGTGTTCCTATATCATCTATAGTTACATCTTCTTTGAAAATATGTTTCTGTCTATAAAATACATAATTTTCTCTGGACCAAGATTTACTGGCAATATATCAAGATTTCAATAACATATTTAATTTGCATTAAAAGCATAACATAATGGGACTAAATTGTAACTACTATGTTAAAAGTTTATGAGTTTAAAATATATATGCCCTTTCATAAACCCACAAAAACTTTCATTGAATAGCTGGTATGAAGTTCAAGTGTCCCTTATATTTAAAAAAATATGTCATTATTCTTAGATTGTAATCAAATGATCAAAACTGCAACATTGTGCTAATTCTCTTCCTCACCCACATTTATACATATATCTTAGTTTAGAAGTTAATGCTAAATTATTGAAGCAAAATATGACGGGCTTATTTTTGAGAAAGCCAACTCACTCTATTCTTTGGCTTTGTTGGACCAAGACATAACCTTAAATACACCTCAAATTAAAAACCACAGATAGTTGTTAGGAATATGTTAGTGCATCTGCAATGGCAGTATTTCTTTACTATTTTTCATACATAGTCTATGATTGAATATGCCCATGTTATGCTCCTCAACTGTGTATTACCACTTGTTACTCAGGTATAAAAATATACATGAGTTTTCCTGAAAAAAATAACAGAAATCTGGACCAGAGAGACAGTACAAGGGTGCTTGCCTTGTATTCTGTGCACTGCGGTTTGATCCCTGGGACCATATACAGTTGCCCCAAACGCCTCGTGATCCCTGAGCGCAGAGCCAGTAGTAAACTCATGCCAGGTGTGGCCCAAAACAACCAAAAATAGCATTATATGTATAGATTATTGTATCATCTTAAGACAACATGCATTGGTATTTCCTCTCTTTGAAGCTTGTATTGCAGTTATTGATGGTGAGACTAGCTTCCCAAATTGCATTGCTTTCTTTTTTCTCAAAACCCCCTCTTTTTAATCTTCAATTGTTTTTGTAATTTTTGAACAAAAGTTTGTTTGTAGAAAATAAAAAATTAATCATATAAATTCCTCTTTTCTCTTTAATTGTTCCTGTGATTTTTGAACAAAGGGTTGTCCACAGAAAATTAAATTAGTCAGATAAATTCCATCTATTACCTAGTATCTAATAGAAATATTTATCAGATACATACTAATTATATTCCCACAATATCTTTTATATACCTAATAGAAGCTATTCCATTATTTTAGCTCTGGGATTAATTGCAAGAGTCTCACAATTACAAGGCTAACTGCTCTACTGCTGAGTTACATCCCTGGTCCCACGTTCAGTTGTTTTCAAGTAATGGAGAATCAACTTTGATATGGTGCCTTGTCTATAAATTCCAGTCTGATCAGCTAATATTAACAGGGGTTGAATAAAAAATTTCACTTTTATTACAGAATTGATACAAAACATCTGAGAGTATTTTCTTAAAAGAAATATATAATATTCTCTGAACAGCGTAGGGAAAATACTAGACATGCTTTATAAATATATATGTATATATAGTTGTATTGTATAATGGAGTCTGATGAAATTGCTTTTAATTAATGAAAAGAAACTGTTTTTACTACTCAATAAATTTAAATTGCTACCAGGCAATTCTATGGCTTCACTACTTTCCAAAGGAGTAACAGTATGAGAAATGACTTTCTCATGGTCTTAGAACAAAGAATTCATTGGCTGCAATGATTGATCTCAGTGGAAGAAACTACTTTTCCCCAGGTCATTTATTGTGAATTCAGCTGTCATTGGAGATGACAGGATGACCTGCTTATTGTCACATATATAGTGCTAAGTAGAAAAATCTTAGTCACACAGACACAAATATGCATAATACCTTTGGTACTTTATCTCTATCTCGTAGAAAATTCAATATCTTTCAGCTAACAAATAAATTGTAAGGAAGGATTATTAAAATTATTAAGTATTATTTTTCTAGCTGCTTTAAAATAAAGCTTTATTTAGTGGGATGAATAAATCATGAATTACATTCACTCATACTAATGCTATGGTTTAAGTTATGAAAACTACTGAGTTTCTCTTTTTTTCTTAGATATTTTTTCTTTCCTACCATTTACAAATATCTAAGATTTTTATTTATAGCAGCTTATATTTAAGCTAAGAATTTTGGAGGTCAGTGTAAAATATATGCAGCTGTGTGGGTCTCATCTTTTAAAGATTTCAATTAAATTCTCTTTCTATATTTGGTTCTAGAGATGCCACACTGACAGCTAAAATTACAATCATTGATTGTGGACAAGTCAGCTAATTGTTTAACACAGTAAAGCAACAAATGAGTTAACAGTACGTTAGTTTCATAAAAAAATGAATTTCAGATATGACAAGAAGTCACAGCATGGTATTTGTTCTATCAATTATCTTGTTACTCAGAAAGAACCAATATATACAATAGAACTTACATGCTGAGTTACAGTAAAATTGATGTCTTCATGTAACAAGGGGAAAATCCAATCATATATAAGAACTATTCAAACTTTACTATGTTCTAATAATAGTTTTATGTTCTTTAGATGTAGTTATTAGTTTATCTTCAAAATACTGTTATTACCAAATTAAGTTTAATGAAATAAGATGTAGAAAAATACAGTATGCCTTGCATAAGCTTGTGCAAGTTTACAGTCAGGAAGCTATGAGACAACACTGAATATATAGAATTTCTGTATCCAGAGACTGCATTTTTCATTCGTTATTTTTTAATCTATCCATTCGTCCACTGATCTCTCTATATGTACCCTCTTATAAGTCACTGTGCTGTGTTATGTGGACACAATTAAATGCTCAGTTATTAAGTAGACACTTCAAAAAGTATTGGAAAATGTGCAGATCTGGGCATCCAGTTGCTTTATCGGGATCAGAATTATTTCTGTTGACTCTCAAAATGTTTCTGACTAATATAATTCCATATCAACAATCTACAACCATGACAGTTATCATGCTAAGTTATGACACCATAGAAGAATCTTGTGTGCTTTTCATCTTTACGCAAATGGAATGTGTCTGTTCTTTCACACTCAATACATTCAACATGTCTGTGAGGCACGTATACAGAGTATATTCTTTGTTACTGAGTATTATTCTATTATAAAACTGAGTACTATGCCCCTATTTCTGTTTCCTTGCTACTCTTATTTTGAATTAGTATTTTGTTATGTAATTATATCTCAAATTGCTTGTTACCAAACACTGGATTGTTTCATCGTTTTATTCTTATAGATAACTTTCTGGAAAATTTCTTTCTTTTTGGATAGATTTTATCGCAAGTTGAGTGAATTCTCAGGAATAGGATTGATGAAGAGTATACATTTAACTTTATAGTTAAATGTATACTATTATCTTTAAATCCGGCCCAGCAGAGCCTCACAACAAGCCAGGCAACCCACCACTCCATGAGGACCTCCAATTTCCACATCCGGACTTTCCCTCGTCAGAACTCCACCCAGCAGACCAGTTTATCACAGCCCGGCTCGCCGGCTGCTAGCAGCTGCACGGTTCATCAATAAATGCTGGATTTTGAGATGACTACAAGAGTATGCTACCCGCATGGCAGAGCCTGGCAAGCTACCCATGTCGTATTTGATATGCCAGATACCAGTAACAATTATAGACCTCATTCCCATGATCTGATGGAATGGTTTGAGGCTCTTTATGTTCCTGGAGCAAGCAGGTGCCCCTTGGGCTCTACTTTCATGAGACAGGTCATATGGAGATGTTACTGGTGCCCACGAGCAAATCGATGATGAATGGGAAGACAGTGATACAGTGATACAGTGATAACTTTATAGAAAACTCTCTAATCATTTTTCAAGGTGGTAGAATCAGTTTTCATTCCCAATAATAGTGTGTACATATTCCCATTGCTAGTATCTTCAGTACTATTTGGTTTTGCAGAGATTATTCAGAATTCTCATACAAGTTCACTCTTCTGAAGACATGAGATAATATTATGTATGAATACATAAAAATTATGTCAGGCAATCATTCACTTGATTACTTGAATCTCGTTATTTATCAATTTGCTCTAGCGGGCGCCAGTAACATTTCCATTGGACCCCATTACATGGCAATGTAGCCCAATGGCATCTGGTTGATTCAGGAATATGAAGAGCCTCAAACCGTTCCTTCACCTCTTTGCAAGTCTGACCATCTTGTAGGTGGGCGGCCACGTGATCTTTTGACATCCCATGGGATCCAGTCGGTAACGGCTCTAGTCCAGCAGTTGTCTCCAAATCGGATTACATGTTCAGGCATGATTTTCGATGCCTTGGGAAACGAGACAGCGTTCCTGATTCTGGAATAGTGACAGAGGTCGGAACTCCAGATTCCTTATTTCACTTGAGTGAGGCATGATATTCCAAGCATAGCTCTTTTCGATTCATCTCTGGGAGACCCGAATAGCATTCTCATTCTGCTTCCGTAGGACCCAGGTCTCTGAAGCGTATATGAATGCAGGGAGAACAGTGGAGTCAAAGAGATGTTCCTGAAGCCGGAGCTTCTTTGTTCTTTTGGCTATTTCTTCAATGTATTTTTTTTAAGGCAGTCCATGCTGCTCTCTTTCTCCTGCGCAGCTCAGGTTTTAGGTTGTTCATCATGTTGACTTCTTGACCTAGGTACACATAACTGCTGCATTCAGAGATGTCTGTTCCATTGAGAGTGAATGGGGCCTCCAGAACTAGTTCATTTTTCATAAACATAGTTTTCTTTAGATTCAGCTGCAGAACTACCTTTCCACATTCTTGGTCAAAGTCAGTCAGCATTTGTGCCGCTTGGCTAATATTTGGTGTTACTGGGACAATGTCATCAGTGAAGCAGAGGTGGTGTAGTTGCCGACCAGCTATCTTCACTCCCATTCCTTCCCATTCTAATTGTCTCATGATGTTCTCTAGGGTGTAGCTGAAGAGTTTTGGTGAAATGGTATCAAGCTGTCGAACCCCTCTTTTGACATCAATGATCACTTCCTTGTAGAATGGCGAGATCCTGGTGGTGAATCCGAAATATAGCTCATGAAGGATCTTGATATATTGGGTTTGAATGCCCTATTTGGCTAGGGCTTCAACGACCGCTTCACTCTCCACAGAATCAAAGGCTTTCTGTAAATCACTGAACGTTAGACAGAGTGGCATCTTGTACTCCCTACAAACTTCAATGAGCTTGGTTACTGTGTGGATATGGTCGATTCTGCTGAATCCTTTCCGGAAGCCTGCTGCTAGCATGGTTGTCCTTCATCTAGTATTCTGCTAATCCTGTTCAGGATGACTCAAGTGAACAGCTTGTAGATGATGGACAACAGGCAGATGGGACGATAGTTGCCTATGTAGTGAATGTCTCACTTCTTGAACAGTAGAACTGTCCTGCTGGTTTTTCCATTGGGAGGGCACTTTGCATTCGGACAGGTAGCATGTGAAGAGCCGAGCTAGTGTATTGATGAGTACTGATGGCAGATTCTTCAGGTGTTCAGGTCTGACTTTCTCTGGTCCTGGTGCTGTTCCCTTCTTTACTGACAAAATGGCATGTCGGATATTAGAAGGGAGAACGTTGGGAATGACATATCCATCCTGTGGAATTGGTATGTGGGCAGGTGGACATGGCTATCAAAGAGATCTGTGTATAAGTCATGGATAATCTTCTCCATTGCCTTTCTGGAAGATGTGATAGATCCATCAGGGCATCGGAGGGCAGTAATCTTGGTCTTATAGTTGGCAATGGACAGGCCAACTGTGTGAATTCTTTTCCCAGCTTCTGCTGCAGCTTCCAGTATTTTAGCTCTTCTGTCTTTGAGGTCTTCCTTTATTGCTTCTCTGCACCGCTTTGCAAGCTTGGACGATAGCATTTGGTCACCTGAGGCTTGTGCCTTATCACGTTGGTGAAGGAGCTCGAGAGTTTCTGAAGACAGGTGTCCTTTTGTGTCTTTCTCTCTCTCAGCATTCTTCCCGCAATCATGGAGGTGCTGAACCAGTCGGTTGTATTCTTCATCGATATCATCAATGATGGTATCTTCCCATGTTGCTGCAATGGTGCCAAAGAGTTCCCAGTTGGTGGTCATTCTGGGAGTTCTCTTCTTAAACTTGGCATCCTTTTCTCCCATTGTGTTAAATAGAATTTTGCATGAAGGAGAAGGTGGTCCTATCCTGTTTGGAATTTGGGGATGACAGCAACATCGGTCAGACAAAACCGTCAATTGAAGATGATGTGATCAATTTCCTTGTGGAACTGTCCACCAGGAGATTCCCATGTCCAACGTTTTGCTTTGCAGACAATCATTAGCTAATGCAAATAGTTTTGGACACTTAAAGCAATACTAAAAGAATCAATTCAAAACCTTCATATGACATTTGTTGTTTAGTTATTCACAAATTCACTTCTTAACCCCATCTCATAAAAAGCTCTATACAGAAAATGGAAAAAGAAGAAAGTTTTATACCAAATTATGGAGCACAATTTACTAGTTATTTAAAAAGTTATTGACTTCAATCTTACTACCAAATATTTTTCGGAATTGCAAAATAAAATTATGAAGACAACTAGAAAACTAATTTCTGAAACTTTCACAGTAATCAGCCAATAAAGTGTAAGAACATAAAATGTGGGGCTGGAGCGATAGCACAGCAGGTGGGGCGTTTGTCTTGCACACAGCCAACCCAGGTTCAATCCCAGACATCCCATATGGTCCTCTGAGCACCACCAGTAGTAATTCTTAATTGCAGAGCCAGGAGTAACCCCTGAGCATTGCTGGGTGTGACCCAAAAAGAAAAAAAATGGAACATAAAAGTTAAAAATGTATATGTGAATGAATAATTTGGCTTCAGCAAGAGACATAATACTACTACTGATTTTGTTCTATAAAAGGTCTCAAATTAAAATGATAAAAATGTTTGATATAGGTATAAAATGGTTTAGTGCTTAGATTACTATAGACTTTATTTTTATAATAACTAATCGATGATATGACTGCAGATTAGCACTTTCTTTGATTAGTAAATTTAGCTAAAAATTGCTTGCAATTATTTTATAAGGAAGTATCTGATAAATGAGGGTTAATTTTATTAAAGTCAACAAATTCTATCATAAAAATGACTTTTAATTATGTCAGAAGACCTTTAGAAAACCCCTGCGACTTTCTCCCATGGCTCAAAAACGCAATTAAATGTAGAAAGTAAAATTTCTCAGTCAATTTGCATAAAATATTTACCTAGCAATTAGTAATCAGTGACTGTCACTTTTGAATCTTCTTATCAGTAATACATTTTTTCTTATGTTATCATAACATCATTTTCCTCTCTAGAAAATTGTAACACGCACAATCTTGTTAAAATATTTCTATGTTCATGCAAAGAAACCTCTCTGAATAAATTAATGTTTTAATTATAACATTATATGGCTATAATATATAGTCATCCTGGTATTTACTACAAATTTTTAAGGGAGTAGGAAGAACAAAAAATAAGTTTAGTCAAATTTTCCATGACTTCTGATTTTTATAATATGTTAATGTGTGAGTTCATGCAAATAAGATTCAGTATCCATTAATGATCTTTTAAAAAGTCAACACATAATAATTAGCAAAATGTTTTTTTTTTGACCTACCAAAGAAGTAACCTTCAGTTAGATACCTAACTTGCCTTTTAAATTAAGAAAAATACTGTATTTTCAGTATCCTGGGGCATTCACTGAATCTGTTCACCCTGTGGACCTTGCTAATTAGCCTCCAAAGGTTACTGAGATTGAATCTACAACAGTTATTTAAATGGAACTTCCATTCAAAGCAGGATGGGAGAGGAAACAAGAAGAAGAAAGAATAATAAGAATTTCTATAAATCATCTTTGTCAATTTATTTTAACTCTATGTTCTCCTATTTAGCATTCTCTTTTTAAAAATATTTTATTATTCCACCATGTGATATACAGTTACAAAGATGTTCATGTTTGAGATTCGGTCATACAGTGTTCCAGCACCCATCCCCCACCAGTACCCATTTCCCACCACCAATATCCCCAATTTCTCCTCCCTCCCCTAGCCTGCATCTATGGCAGGTTCTTTATCTCGTCTCTCTCTGTCTCTCTGTCTCTCTCTTTCTCTCTCTCTTACTCTCTTCCTTCTCTTACACATTGTGGATTGCAATACATATATTTAGAGATCATCTGGTGTATCTTTTTGCCTATATCCAATGCTTAGTCCAAGGCTGGTATTATCATTTTTTTTTTTTTTTTTTGCTTTTTGGGTCACACCCGGCAATGCTCAGGGGTTACTCCTGACTCTGCACTCAGGAATGACTCCTGGCGGTGCTCGGGGGACCATATGGGATGCCGGGGATTGAACCCGGGCCGGCACAGGCCGGCCGCGTGCAAGGCAAATGCCCTACCCGCTGGGCTATCGCTCCAGCCCCAGGTATTATCATTTTTGATGATTGTTAGCACACTGTTTCCTTCTCTGTCTTCTTTTTTTTTTTTTTTCTTTTTGGGTCACACCTGCAATGCTCAGGATTACTCCTGGCTCTTCGCTCAGAAATTAATCCTGGCTGTGCTCGAGGGACCACATGGGATGCCGGGACCAAAACCGGGTCGACTGAGTGCAAGGCAGACACCCTACCCACTGTGCTATCGCTCCGGCCCCTCCTTCTCTACTAACCTCTGACTCCCCACACGCCTGTGGTAGATTCCATCTTTGACAATGTATATCATAGCATGTGAATAAAAATTTGAATTTTTAAAATAATCTCTATATAAAATATTTTTATGTGAATGAACTTTGTTTTGAACTTAGGGATCACACCAAGAAGTATTCAGGAACCGGTCCTGATTTTGTCATAAGAGTCACACCAGGTATTGTTTGGGAGACTCTGTGGTATTAGGTGTTGAACTGGAATTAATCATGTGTAAGTCAAGTGTCGGGGACGCTGCTGGGGTCCCCGACAGTGTCAGGACAGAGGTTGTCTTCTACCTCCGAGGACACCGGGAGAACAGATGAAAACTCACGAATCCGGTGCAGTTCCAAAAATGGCTTTTAATAGTACAAAAGCTCTTCCACAGCAATCTAATATAATGAACAAACTCTAGCTCTGGTCCAAACTTAGACCACACAAAAGAGCCTAAGTCTCCCACCAAAGAGAGAGAGGATCTCACCCGAGCTGAGTCCTACCCAGAAGAAGGAGCAAAAGGCCAAAGAGCAAAAGGCCAAAAGCCAAAAGCCAAAAGCCGCAGGAGCCAAAAGCTGAAGGCTGAGGAACCAAAAGGCAAAAGGTGAAGGGGCCTCAAGTCAGCCCCTTATATACACCAAAAGTAATCCAATCAGGAGGTTGTCATGTCAACAAAGAACCCTAAACAGAGTGTAGTGCCACACCTTATTGCAGGTATAAACAAAGGTTATGCCAAAGACTAAGGAGATTATCTCTTATGTAAAACACTGGAGAGAGAGAGGGCTGATATAAAGTAATACATTTTAACTTCATGAGCTTCATGTAATCTAGATGGTACCCACAAGGTCCTTCTTATTATTACCTGCACCAGGGTGATTCTGAGTATCTTGTTCTCGTGTACTGAAAGGGTCACTCTCGCCTGCTTAGAGCAAACTAGTATGATCCTTCCTATAGTCTTCCTATAGTCTCAATGTAGCCAGGATGGTAGTCTCCTGGTAAATTCTAACTGTCCCACGTTGGGTGCAGTGAGTATAAAGAGGAGCTGTGCCCAATCTAGAAAACATAGAAGTCTTAGTAGATGTATAAGTCAAAAGTTATTCAATCAAGGTGACTTCTGTAACTGCCACACCCTCTAGCAGTGTTTACATAGAAGAGAGGTCTCATTAGAATGAACCTTGACTTAAATAAGATTAAACTGGGTGTGGGAAAAACAACAAAGCTCCCAGATTAGGTAAATCTGTCCTCCAACAGTCAAGCACCTTAACTCATATACTATCTTTCAGCTCTATGAATTAAATATTTTTAAAAGATTGTGGCATAGACATTAATATACCTCCTCATTATTTTTCAGTTAGATAAGCTCTTCTTAAAGAATATTGCTGCCAAGGGGCGGCGATAGCCCAGCAGGTAGGGTGTTTGCCTTGCACATGGCCGGCCTGTGTCAGCCTGGGTTTGATCCCGGCATCCCATATGGTCCCCTGAGCACCGCTAGGGAGTAATTCCTGAGTGCAGAGCCAGGAGAAACCCCTGAGCATTGCTGGGTGTGACCCAAAAAAGCAAAAAAAAAATGTTGCTGCCAAGTGGGTAGACTATTTTAATTTATAATTTCACTTAATTGTGAAGATTTCTTAAGGATAAATTAAGATATAAAAGATAAACAAGACACAATTGTTATCCATTTGCTCACTCTAGAAATTCTACTTTATTAAACACTAAAAAGGTAGGATTTTGTTTGTGCTCTTACTTGGGGAAGGAATGTGTGATAGGGAACTGCTTAAGCCATTTAGGATAAAGGAGCCTGTGTCATTCTCTGTCAGGATATAACTAGTGGTTCTTTGTTCAAATTAACCTCACGGAATTATGTCCAGTTCTAAAATTCCAAAGTTGGTGGACTCAGTAATTAACATTTTTAGCAACCCTTCAGTTGAGTTACTTAAGGCTTTTTTTAAAACCATACTTGAAAACACTGGTGAGGTAGAGCAGAATAACATGGTGGAGTAATCACATAGACAAATTTGTTAGAAAGAAAATAAGGCTTGGACTAGATACTACACCACTCAGACCATAACTCTGGACTCTACCTATTTTCCATTCTTTCTAACTCATTTTCCCTTTGCCACACCTAAAATTCACTCTAAATAGGAAAATATGTGACAATCTTTCATTTTGTGATAAGGTAGTGATTCTATTACCATGTAAACTGATACATAAAGGTGGGTCTGGCAAGCAGTGCTGGAGACGAGAGTGAACGTGGAATACAATCTTACTTAAACAGGTAGACTATCAACAGGGGAGTCCACAGTTTTGACACCTTCAAATAAGGTGTTATTCTGCAATGAAAGAGAAAAATATCATCCACAAGAAGTACAGCTCTCATATGAACACATCTTCTAGATGTTCTGTACATTTCAGAAGATGGAATAAAATAATGACTGGTTATCAAGTGTGAGTCGCATGCTACTGCATTTTTGCTATGTCCATAAGTAGCTGATTCCAGATTTAAATTTGAAAACAGCATCAGATAACCAGAACCCCAAGATACCTAGTTGGAATTTGATGCATAAAGGACTATGGTTGAATAATACCTTTAAGACTGATAACAGGTAAAATTGGTCTAACTAATAATAATTAAGTATAATAATGATTTGGCTTGAGACAGTGATAGTTACTGTCTTGTGAGGTAATTATATTCTGTCTGTGACATATAAGCATTTAGTGAAAGAGCATGAAAGATTTATCTAATGATTATATCTTCTTTCAGTTAGGGATGCCAGGTTTTGGAATGAGCTTTCTAGTGAGAGTTGTGCCTAGACTTATTTAACATATGCTATACAAGTGAAGTTACTTCTCTTTGATGGACCTTTGTTTTCTCAAGATGTAAGGTAAATATGTTTTGGAGAAATTTTCCCTCCATTATATTGTTGCTAGCTACATTTTAGAGACTCTCTTCAAACTGGTAGTAAGTTGTGCATCAAAGAAATGAAAGATGCATTAAACTATTATTTTTCTTGTAGTCCTTGTGTTGTAGTAAGTAGAATACGATGGAAAGGGTGGAAAAAGGACCATATCTGGAGAATTGGATTTTTTTTCTGTAAGTAAAGATTTTATAATTTTCCGGAGGCAAAGATGAGTATTGGAATATGAACACCCTTTGATTCCAATGAATAAATGTTAATAAAATTAACATCACATTTCCTATTATCATTTTCATACGTCTCCTGTTCACTGAGCTTGACTTAGGGGTAGTGAAGTGCAAGACTAAATAATAAATATAGCCATAAAAGTAAAGCATTGTTTTATAACTTTTTTACAAAATATAATTTTATATCTAAGTAAATAATATGTCTTATGTGGCAGTCAGAGACTAATACATGGATTTACCACTTCTTTTTCTCCCCATATGGCTATTTAATGTGTAACTCTGAGTATTTTATATAGTAAGGCCTGGAACAATGGAAGTTAATTAAATTTTAAAACTTATATAATTGGAATTCAGTATTCAATCTTGAAAGAAAGGAGATATATTTTACTCCATTGAAAGTGCCACAAGATATATTGTTTGGAAACAAACAAAATGAAAATCACTGAAAGGAAAACTGTATAGTTTGGTACTTAGGATTATGGAGAGTGAGGAGGTTCTCCTACATGGAATGTCTCTAGGGCAATAACTTTCATGTTTTTGCACGCCAAACTCATCTTGAATGTCTGTCAGCAAAAATGAAGTGATAACCCGATTAATTAATGATAAATATGTGTAGTAGAAACCACCAATAGAAAATGCCATTGAATTTTTTTTGAAGTCACTCCTCTTTGAAAACACATATATTCTGATAATCAACAGAAACAATCTGAGAGTTATTTTGGAATTCCAAAAAAAATCTTGCGCATATAATCTCTGTTTCTTGAGACTAAAACTGATATTAATTAATTTTGTTCTATTTCTTTATTTTTAAAATTACAGGGAGAATTCTGATTATTTTCTAGAAATACTTTTGTCATATTAGACTGCTCTTATTCATTTATTCAAATTAATTTTCAAATTATATGTAAACTGGGACTAAAAATGAGGATCAATTCTCTTAGACTCATTATGGCATCAAATTATTTCTATATTAAAAAGCAGTTAACACATAGCTATCATTGCCTAAAGGATAAGGAAGAAAATCCTAGTCTATGACCATTATTTTATACACTGAAAACTATGATCTCAATATCACTTTATTTTTCTCTATAATAAAACATCCACAAAGAGATAAACAGTAGAAAATTGTTAAATGCAGGAAAATATCTATGCATGCATTGGGACATTTAACACTGATGTTTAAAAATATTTAAAACAGGAGAGTGCTTTGTAACTCGGGAAACAGAAGTTTAGTATTTGATCAAAGATACTGTAATATAAAATGCATGTAATAGATATCACTATCACTATCACTGTCTACCCATTTTTATAGATTTGCTCTAGCAGGCACCAGTAACATCTCCATATGTCCTCTCACAAGTAAGTGTAGCCCAAGAGCATCTGCTTGCTCCAGGGACAGGAAGAGTCTCAAACCATTTTTCAAGTCATGGAATTGAGGTCCATAATTTTTGGCATATCAGATAAAACACAGGTAGCTTGCCAGGCCCTGCCATGTAGGTGGTATACTCTCAGTAGAAGGCTCTTATCTCAAGCATTTACTGATGAAACTTAAAGGGGAAAGATCAGGTTTTCTTTTGGGTGGAGCTCTGATGAGCTGTGGAGTCTGGATGTTGAGAATGACTGAATTTATGGTGTGGGGGTTCCTCTGGCTTCTTGCTAGGCACACTAGGATGATGGGCCATGACTAGAACCTGCCTCCGAACTGTATACAGTGTATAAATGTGAAAGATCCTGGGAAGGACCTGATCCTAAAATCAGTACTATCTAAGAATATCACACAGCTGCAGAACGGCCCCACGCCAGTGTCAAAGGAGCTGTGGGTCTGGCATGGGTCTCTCTTCTGGGGTTGCTGGCATAGAGGCAGAGGAATGGGCAGAGGAGCCCAAATCTCTGCTCTAAGTCTGGACAGCGTGGCCCCTCCCGCACATAATGAACGAACCCTTGGAGCAATGTTGCACTCAGCCAGAGGCTGACCGAGCCCCCTACCGGGAAATCAGCTCCATGGGTTGCTTCTGCGTGGGGCGGAGTGGCGCAGCTGTGGGTCTGGAGTGGATGGGTCTGGATCTCTTCCAGGGTTGCCAACAAAGCTGTGGGTCTGGAGTGGGTCTCTCTTCTGGGGTAGCTGGCATGGAGGTGGAGGAAAGGGCGGGGGAGCCCAAATCTCCTCTCCAAGTCCAGCCATTTATGGTTATGTTATAGACATAACACTTATAACATGTTTTAAATGTTAAAACATTTATAACATTTATAAATGTTATAGACATGGGGGCAGAACTGCTACTGGTGCTCCCTGTACCCAGCCACTCATAAGGCACCTGGGAGGGATGGCAGCTTCTAGCCCTGGCCCGCCACCCCAGCAGAGCCTAGCAACAAGCCAGACGACCCCTCACTACATGAGGGCTGCCATTTTCCATATCTGGACTTCCCTTCATCAGAACTCCACCCAGCAGACCAGCCTATCACAGCCTGACTCTCGTGACCGCTTGCTGCAGCGCTGTTCATCAATAAATGCTGGATTTAGATATGACTACAAGAGTATGCTACCTGCACAGCAGAGCCTGGCAAGCTACCTGTGTCGTATTTGATATGCCAAATACCAGTAACAATTATAGACCTCATTCCCATGACCTGATGGAATGGTTTGAGGCTCTTTATGTTCCTGGAGCAAGCAGATGCCCTTGGCTCTTAGCATGAGACAGGTCATATGGAGATGTTACTGGTGCCCGCTCGAGAAAATCGATGATGAATGGGAAGACAGTGACAGTCAACATTTATGTTATAGACATAAACCAGAGAAATTTTATGAGCTAATATTATAATTTTGAAGATATAAAAAATTTCAGATTCCTTAATGTTGTTTTCCTCTAGATTTCTCCTCTATTCTCTCAATATGCTTGACCCATGAATTTATGTACTGCTTATGGACTGAATAGAGGAAAACACAGCATTTTTATTGGGGTATTGCTTTTTAGGGACACATAGCTTTAATGCAGTATAAAGTAAGTTTAATGTGGTGCCAAATAGCCTATAACTTCTACTTTTTCATTTTATAAAAATATTTGATTTAATATAGTAATGTACAAGCTGTCCGATTTAAGTAAAATACTTTATTTATTTATTTATCTATTTTTTGCTTTTTTGGGTCACACCTGGCAATGCTCAGGGGTTTCTCCTGGCTCTGCACTCAGGAATTACTCCTGGTGGTGTTCACGGGACTATATGGGATGCAGGGGATCGAACCCGGGCTGTCATGGGCCAACCGAGTGCAAGGCAAACGCCCTACCCTCTGGACTATTACTCCAGCTCCTAAGTAAAATACTTTAACCTTTAACAATTTTATGGGGAGATTTTCTTTTTTTACTCGGTTTGCTAAATTACAGATCAAATAAAAAATTACTTTATCCACACAATTCTCTTTAACATTCGCTTTCATTTCCTTATAAAAAGAAAAAATTGGCCCTCCTGACGCCACCGCGCCCGACGCCCAGCAGCTCCCTGGTCTCCCCACCAGGTGCGTTCCAGCGGCGGGCAGTCTCCCAAGGCACCCCCTCCAGCATAAAGGTCTGGCGCTTTGCGAAGGGGACCAAGCCACACCCAGCTTTTTTGGATCTTCCACGGACTACCTCCACCCTGAATCCCTGACTCCAGAACCACCCAGCGACACTCCAAAATTCAAAACCGCTCAGCGCGCTAGCACGTCAAGTAATATCTATCTACCTGAGATACCACTGAGCATTTGCCCCTACATTCTTTGCTATACATCCCAAACTACAAAGTAATTCAGGCACATACTAACTCTATTGACCAGTCACCCAGAACACACATTTTCAACCTACGATAGTCATTATGGTAAAAGCAACGGAAATTCCTTCAAGCTCTACTATTGAAGTCACTAATACAGATGAGTCAAGCAATAACGATGAGCTATATAACCTCTCTGAAAAGGAATTTCGGAAGGAACTGTTAAAGATTCAAAAGGAACTCAAAGAAACATTGGAATACAAAGTCAATAAAATACAAGAGGACATGAGAGCAGAACTGAGTAAATTTCAGAACAAAGTACAAGCAGAAATGACCGATATTAAAAATGAGGTAAGTGGGGGCCAGAGCGATAGTCCAGCGGGTAGGGCGTTTGCCTTGCATGTGGCCGACCCATGCCAGCAGGGGGTTCGATCCCTGGCATTCCATATGGTCCCCGAGCACCGCCAGGAGTAATTCCTGAGTGCAGAGCCAGGAGTAATCCCTGAGCATCGCTGGGTGTGACCCAAAAAGCAAAAAAAAAAAAAAATGAGGTAAGTGAACTGAAAAACACAGGGGAAGGCCTCCAAAGCAGAGAAACAGCTACTGAAGAAAGAATTAGTGATATCGAAGACGAGGTTCAGAGATTCTGTAGACAACACCAGAAGATGGAGGAAAGACTCACAATCAACGAAGAGACTACCAGAGAAAATCGGGATGAAGCCAAAAGGAACAACATACCCATCATTGGGGTTCCAGAAGGGCAAGAAGAAAACCCTGATGAAGAAGAAACTGTCAAAGTCATCATCGCTGAGAAGTTCCCTGAACTGAAGAAATCATGCTCCCAGATACAGGAGGCCCGTAGGATACCAGCTAAAAGAAACCCCAATAAGAATACTCCAAGACACATCCTTATTAAAATGACAAAAACGATAGACAGAGATAGAATACTGAAAGCAGCAAGATCAAAGAAAGAAATCACATACAAAGGAGCATCCCTGAGATTTACAGCAAACTTCTCAGATGAAACACTCCAAGCCCGAAAACAATGGTGGGATATTGTGAAAAAGACTCAATAAACTGCAGGCTTCACCAAGAATTCTTTACCCAGCTAAACTTACTTTCAGATGTGAAGAAAAGATACACAACTTCATGGATAAACAACAGCTCAGGAAATTCATAGACTCAAAACCAACATTAAAAGAAGGATTGAAGGGTCTATTGTAAAATAAGACAACCCAAAACCACAACAAATTTAAACAGGAAGATGGCACAAAATCCAATGACAATAATCTCTCTCAATGTCAACGGTCTAAATGCACCAATTAAGAGACATAGGGTGGCAAAATGGATTAAAAAACTGAATCCAACATTCTGCTGCCTACAAGAAACACATCTGAATAATCAGAGCAAACACAGACTCAAAGTCAAAGGCTGGAAGACCATTCTCCACGCAAACAACTCCTCCAAAAGGGTTGGTGTGGCCATACTCATGTCTGACAATATAGACTTCAGGCTGAAAAAGTTTAAAAAGGGACAATGAAGGCCATTTCTTAATAATTAAGGGGTATGTATACCAGGAAGAAATCACACTACTAAACATATATGCGCCAAACGAGGGGCCAGCAAAATACTTAAAACGACTATTAATAGACCTCAAAGAAGACATTAACAGTAGCACAATAATAGTCGGAGACTTCAACACTGCCTTATCGACTATGGATAGATCGACGAGACTGAAACTCACCAGGGAATATTGGAAGGAAGAAATAGAAGAAAGAGAGCTGGTTGATATATACAGGGCTTTTCATCCCAAAAAAGCTGAATACACATTTTTTCCAGTGCACATGGAACATTCTCCAAGATAGACCACATACTGAGCCACAAAGCATACCTCAACAAAATAAAAAAGATAGAAATTGTGTCGACTATCTTTTCAGATCATGATGCACTGAAAATAGTAGTTAACCATACACAGAAGCAGGAAGTCAAACCAAACACCTGGAAACTGAACAGCTCACTGCTGAACAACAAATGGGTCATAGAAGAAATCAAACAGGAATTCCAAAGATTCCTAGAAACAAATGACAATGAAGACACCAACTATCAGAACCTTGTCGGACACAGCAAAAGCTGTGTTAAGAGGAAAGTTCATAGCTCTGCAAGCATTCACCAGGAAACAAGAAAGGGCCCACATAAATAACCTGACCTCACAGCTGAAAATATTAGAAAAAGACCAACAAAAGAAGCCCAACCCGGGCAGAAGGAAGGAAATAATAAAACTTAGGGAGGAAATCAATGAGCTGGAAACCAAAAAAAAAACAATCCGAAAGATTAATGAAACCAAGAGCTGGTTCTTTGAAAAAATTAAACAAGATCGACAAACCTCTGGCAAGACTTGTAAGGACAAGGGAAAGAGAGAACCCAAATAAACAGAATCAGAAATGAAAATGGTGACATCACAACAGAAAGGACAGAAATCCAAAAGATCATCAAAGATTACTTTGAGAACCTGTATGCCACGAAACATGAGAACCTAGAAGAAATGGATAAATTCCTGAAGTCCTATAACCTCCCACGATTGAAACAAGAAGACCTCCAATACCTGAATAAGCCTATCGCCATAGAGGAAATTGAAACAGTAATTAAAAGTCTGCCGAAACACAAAAGCCCAGGTCCAGATGGGTTCACTAGCGAATTCTACCAAACCTTTAAGGAGGACCTACTGCCTGTCCTGTTCAAGCTCTTCCAGGAAATAGAAGAAACAGAAACATTCCCAAACAGCTTCTACGAGGCACACATCACCCCTGATACCCAAAGCAGGAGAGAAACAACACAAAGAAGGAAAATTACAGACCAATCTCCTTGATGAACACAGATGCTAAGATCTTCAACAAAATACTAGCAAACAGAATCCAAAGACTCATCAAAAGATCATACATCATGACCAAGTAGGATTCATCTCCCGGAATGCAAGGATGGTTCAACATTCGCAAATCAATCAACATAATACATCATATCAATAAGAGAAAAATAAAAACCATATGATCCTATCAATAGATGCAAAAAAAGCATTTGACAAGATCCAGCACCCATTCATGATTAAAACCCTCCAGAAAATGGGAATTGAAGGAAGCTTCCTCAAGATGGTCAAAGCCATCTACCAAAAGCCCACAGCGAGTATCATTCTCAATGGGGAAAAATTGAAAGCCTTCCCCTTAAGATCAGGAACACGACAAGGTTGCCCTCTCTCACCTCTTTTATTCAATATAGTACTGGAAGTACTCGCCATAGCAATCAGAGAAGAAAAGGACATTAAGGGCATCCAGATAGGCAAGGAAGAAGTCAAGCTATCATTATTTGCAGATGACATGATATTGTACTTAGAGAACCCTAAACTCTCGCCCAAAAACTCTTAGAAACAATAGATATGTATAGTAGAGTGGCAGGGTACAAAATCAATACCCAAAAGTTGGTGGCTTTCCTATACACAAATAATGAAAGAGAAGAAAGGGATATTAAGAAATCAATTCCATTCACAATTGTACCACAGAAAATCAAATACCTAGGAATCAGCTTAACCAAGTGTGTAAAGGACCTATACAAAGAGAACTACAAGACACTGCTTCAAGAAATAAAAGAGGATACGAGGAAATGGAAACACATTCCCTGCTCATGGATGGGGAGAATTAACATTGTCAAGATGGTAATACTCCCTAGAGCTTTATACAGATTCAATGCGGTTCCTATAAGGATACCCATGACATTCTTTAAAGAAATTGACCAAACACTCCTGAAATTCGTATGGAATAATAAACCCCCACGGATAGCTAAAGCAATCCTTGGGAAAAAGAAGATGGGAGGCATCACCTTTCCTAACCTCAAACTGTACAACAAAGCAGCAGTAATAAAAACAGCATGGTACTGGAATCAAAACAGACCTGTGGATCTATGGAATAGAGTTGAGTATCCTGACACCCACCCTCAAAAACATGATCAGTTAATCTTTGATAAAGGTGCAAAGAGTCCAAACTGGAGTAAGGAAAGCCTCTTCAACGAGTGGTGCTGGGAAAACTGGACAGCTACATGTAAAAAAATGAATTTGGACCTGTGTCTAACACCTTGCACAAAAAATCAGATCAAAATGGATTAAAGATCTCAATATCAGACCTGAATCCATAAAGTACGTTGAAGAAAATATGGGAAAAACCCTCCACGACATTGAAGCTAAAGACATCTTCAAAGGTGAAACACCATTAACAAAGCAACTAGAAGAAAACATAAACATATGGGACTACATGAAACTAAAGAGCTTGTGCACCTCAAAAGAAACAGTGACTAAGATACAAAGGCAGTCCACAGAATGGGAAAGAATTTTCACCCAATACCCATCTGATAAGGGGTTAATATCCAGGATATATCAGGCACTGGTACAGCTATATAAGAAGAAAACAGCCAACCCCATAAAAAAATGGGGGAGAAGAGATGAACAGAAACTTTGACAAGGAAGAAATTCGAATGGCCAAAAGGCATATGAAAAAATGCTCATAATCACTAATCATCAGAGAGATGTAAATCAAAACAACAATGAGATATCACCTCACACCACAGAGACTGGCCCATATTAAAAAGGGTAAAAGTAACAAGTGCTGGCGTGGATGTGGGGGAAAAGGGGACTCTCATACATTGTTGGTGGGAATGTCGACTTGTACAACCTTTCTGGAAAACAATATGGACATTCCTCCAAAGACTAGAAATTGAGCTTCCCTTTGACCCAGCCATACCACTCCTGGGAATATACCCTGGGAAGCCAAAAACACACAGCAGAAACACAATCCACACTTTTATTTTCATAGCAGCACTATTCACAATAGCCAGAACCTGGAAACAACCAGTATGTCTGAGAACTGATGACTGGATAAAGAAACTGTGGTACATCTACACAATGGAATACTATACAGCTGCCAGGAAAAAATGAAGTTATGAAATTTGCCTGTAAATGGATGGACATGGATAGGATCATGTTGAGTGAAATTAGTCAGAAGGACTAATTTCATAGAAATTAGTCAGAAGTTTCATAGAAATTAGTCAGAAGGACTAATTTCATAGAACTCAGTTCATAGAACTGAACATTAAATACAGGCAAAAAATGCACATGATGGCTTCCAAGTGTATGTAGTGCAACCCACAATGTGTAGGAGAAGGAAGGGAGAGAGAGGGAGAAAGAAAAGAGATAAAGAACCTGCCATTTAGGCAGGCTATGGGAGGGAGGAGGGAATTGGGGACATTGGTGGTGGAGGCACTGGTGGAGGGCAGGTGTTGGAACACTGTGTGACCGAAACCTCCAAACATGAACAACGTTGTAATTGTATATCTCACGGTGGTATAATAAATATTAAAAAAAGTTCTTTAAATGCAATATGAACATCTTATAAGCATCTTTGTAACTATATATCTCGCAGTGGTATAATAAAATATTTTTAAAAAATATATAAAAATTATATAAATATAAAAAGAAAAAAAAAAAAAAATATATTTTAATGTATCTTGAATATTGGCTTAATCTACCATAAGGTGATTTATTACACATGGGAATTACTAAAAGGGAACTACAGAACAACAAGAGAATCAAAATCAGAATCGAAAGATCATATTTGTTTGGGAAAGAAAGGATGTAAAGTGATGAAATCATCTAGTTTGATTTTTCAGTTAACAGTTTGTAGATGGGCATGTAAAACTCCATTGAGTTCTTCAAAAGTAAATCAGATGTTAGAAAAGAACACCTCAAACTCCAGGCAATTGAATTTCTTTCCATCCTACTTTCCATCCTGTGGTCTAGCAAACAGTAGAAGATATAAAATATAATTTTCTAGTTAAGCTAAACATCTTTGCAGCCAATATTCTAAAAACAGAAGATGAATATTTCCTAATTAATTCAGTTAAGAAACAGTTTACCTTCTTATCTTAAAAAAAGTTATTTACATGTTTTCTATTATGATAATAGGTGCCATTTAACTTTTGTCACATGATCTCCAGCTGCCTTTAATTCATCTTAACCACAAACAAGCATAATGAAAACACTTTATCAGTAAACAGATAAATACTGTCTTAAAGAACTTGTATTTGAATTCTGTGCAATTAAACTGGTTCATGCTTCTCAGTTTACAATTCTATAAGTTGCAGAGCATGTCTTTTTTTTTTTGAAAGATCTCTCAATGTTAAAGATAAACTAGATGAAGGTATTTTTATTGTGCTTATTATTATTTTTTTTTATTTTTGGGACACACCCAGCTGTGCTTAAGGCTTTCTTCTAGATTCCTGCTCAAAATTATACTTGATTTTGCTCAGGGAACCAAATGGTGATAAAACTGGACTATCTCTGCAGACTCTGGTGAAGCTCTTTTACTAGAAAATATTACACAATTTATTTGTGATATTGGAAGATTCGATAAA
>JAJIBD010024227.1:0-23247 GCA_021461705.1 Cryptotis parvus
GAAATGTATTTTCCTGACCCCGAAAGAGCCCTTAATACGGCAGCAGTAACAAAGGCAAACAAGCAGTGCCTGATAAAATTTCCCGGCTGTCCTAGACTGCCAAAACGAAGAAGGACTAAAATGACTGTCTGTACTTTCAATGCACGTACACTGGCATCGGAAGCATATATTGAGGATCTGATGATGCTGCAAGCGCAAAAAGATCAAGTACGACATCATTGGTCTGACTGAGACGAGGAGGCGCCAGTTGCATCATGCTGTATTTGACACCGGAGAAGAATTGTTCCTTGGAACATGTGACGAAGAAGGCGTCGGTGGCATTGGTGTCCTTGTCAACACGAACATGGCTGTCAACATTGATTCATTTGAATGCCTAACAAACCGAATAGGACGATTGCACTTGAAGAGATGTGGCCACTGCCAGCAATTTCTATCTTCATTATCTATGCACCAACATCCACATACAAAGAAGATGAAATTGAGAAATTCTACATGGAATTGGAGGAGTTCTATAAAAAAAGATCACACCTTCTACAAGATCATAGTCTGGTGATTTTAATGCCAAGATAGGACCGAGAAGATCGGCTGAAGAAGTCCACATCGGGACCCATGGCCTAGAATGGAACGAACAGGGTGAGAGACTATCTGAGTTCATCATGTCCACCAAGACTATTCATGGGAACTCACAGTTCCAGAAGGCTGAAGCGAAACGTTGGACATGGGAATCTCCTGGCGGACAGTTCCACAATGAAATTGACCACATCATCTTCAATCGACGGTTTTGTCTGACCGAAGTTGCTGTTGTCCCCACATTCCAGACAGGATCGGACCACCGTCTCCTTCGTGCAAAAATTCTACTTCCCGCAAGGGGAGAAAAAGCTGCAAAGTTTAAGAAGACAACTCCCAGAACGACCACCAACTGGGAACTCTTTGGCACCATTGCGGCAACATGGGAAGATACCATCATTGATGACATCGATGAAGAATACAGCCGACTGGTTCAGCACCTCCATGATTGTGCGAAGAATGCCGAGAGAGAGAAAGACACAAAAGGACGCTTGTCTTCAGAAACTCTTGAGCTCATTCGCCAACGTGGCAAGGCGCAGAGCCTCAGGAGACCAAATGCTAACGTCCAAGCTTGCTAAACAGTGCAGAGAAGCTATAAAAGCAGACCTCAAAGACAGAAGAGCAGAAATACTGGAAGATGCAGCAGAAGCCGGGAAAGGTATTCGCACTGCCCGCCTGTCCTTCGCCAACTATAAGACCAAGATGACTGCCCTCCGACTCCCTGATGGATCTATCACATCTTCCAGAAAGGCAATGGAGAATATTATCCAGGACTTCTACTCAAATCTCTTTGATAGTCACGTCCACCTGCCCACATACCAAATTCCACAGGATGGATATGTCATTCCCAACGTTCTCCCTTCTGAAATTCGACATGCCATCTCGCTCGGTAAAGAAGGGAACAGCACCAGGCCCAGACAAAGTCAGACCCGAACATCTGAAGAATCTGCCGTCGGTACTCATCAATACACTAGCTCGGCTCTTCACACGCTACCTGTCCGAATGTAAGGTGCCCTCCCAATGGAAAACCAGCAGGACAGTTCTACTGTTCAAGAAGGGAGACATTCACGACATCGGCAACTATCGCCCCATCTGCCTGTTGTCCGTCATCTACAAGCTGTTCACTTGAGTCATCCTGAACAGGATTGGCAGAACACTAGATGAAGGACAGCCATGTGAGCAAACTGGCTTCTGAAAAGGATTCAGCACAATCGACCATATCCACCACGGTAACCAAGCTCATTGAGGTTTGTAGGGAATACAAGATGCCGCTCTGTCTCACGTTCATTGATTTACAGAAAGCCTTTGATTCTGTGGAGACTGAAGCAGTCATCGAAGACCTAGCCAAACAGTGTGTTCAAACCCAATACATCAAGATCCTTCGTGAGCTGTATTTGGATTCACCACCAGGATCTCACCATTCTACAAAGAAGTGATCATTGATGTGAAAAGAGGGGTTCGACAGGGTAATACCATTTCACCAAAACTCTTCAGCACCACCCTCGAGAACATCATGCAGCAATTAGAATGGGAAGGAATGGGAGTGAAGATAGATGGTTGGCAACTACACCACCTCCGCTTCGCTGATGACATCGTTCTAGTAACACCAAACATTAGCCAAGCGGCACAAATGCTAGCTGACTTTGACCGAGAATGTGGAAAGATTCCACACTAAAGAAAACTATGTTCATAAAGAATGAACTAGTTCCAGAGGCCCCATTCACTCTCAATGGAACAAACATCTCTGAATGCAGCAGTTATGTGTACCTAGGTCAAGAAATCAACATGATTAATGACCTAAGACCTGAGCTGCGCAGGAGGAAGAGAAGTGGCATGGAATGCCTTCAGAGGCATCGAAGAAATAGCTAAAAGGACAAAGAACCTCCTGCTCCGGGCACATCTCTTTGACTCCACCGTTCTCCCTGCATTAACATACGCCTCAGAGACCTGGGCCCTACGAAAGCAGGATGAGAATGCTATTCGGGTCTCCCAGAGAGGAATCGAAAGAGCTATGCTTGGAATATCACGCCTCACTCAAGTGAGAGAAGGAATCCGGAGTTCTGACCTCCGTCACTATTCCAGAATCAGGGATGCTGTCTCGTTTGCCAAGGCATCGAAAATCAGATGGGCTGGACATGTAATGCGATTTGGAGACAACCGCTGGGCTAGAGCCATTACTGACTGGATCCCACGGGATGTCAAAAGATCATGTGGCCGCCCACCTTAAAGATGGTCAGACTTCCTTGTAAAGACCCTGAAGGAACGGTTTGAAGTTCTTCATATTCCTGAATTAACCAGATGCCATTGGGCTACATTGGCACATGATAGTGTCCAATGGAAATGTTACTGGTGCCCGCTCGAGCAAATCAATGAATAACGGAGTTCAAGTGATCAAGTGATCAAGTGAAGCCTAGAGTCAGAAAACTCAAGTAAGTGTGAACTGAGCCAAGTGTGGAGTGAGGACAGTGGGAACTCAGATGATATGTGGGAACAGTGGAGTAGAGTCTCAGGGTTGAATGGATACTCAATCAGGGTTGGTTGGAGGGGGTGATTTTGGTAGCAGGGGAGTCAGGGGAATTGAAGACTCAGGTAACTGAATTTTCAGGGATGATTTGGGACTTAGGTTCTATTGGTAACTCAGGTAATAGGACCCCAGGAGTGAACGGGGACTCAGCTGAATGGTGACTCGGTGAATGGAGACACATGGTGGGAAGGGACTCAGGGTGTAATGTGGATGCAAATAATGAGAAATCTGGTGAGGGGGAATCAGGAAATTGGGTTTGGGGTGACACACCCTAGCTCTCTCTGGATCTTTGTTGTTTAAGCTGTTCACATGTCTTTAAACCAGGGTTCATGCTAAAGAGAGCTCTCCATGATGTAAACTCTGATATAGGGTGCGACAATGTCAGAGTTCCTTTTTACTCGAGGACCAGTGACTGATGGACAAAGAAGTCAGTTTGACTCTGAATTTGTAACTCTTAGAATATAATTTCTATTATATTTTCAATGTTCCACAGTTTGGGCATAATTTCTCTTAACCTCCATGGGTCCTTCCCAGTGGGGCCCAAACTAGAATTTATTAGGAGGAAGCCAGCCTACACTGAGATCACTGTTTTAGAAATCAGCTCTGTAAAGATCAAAGGAGAGGTCATGCTGAACGGTTCAAAAGGGCAGGCTGGTAAGATTCTGGCAGTAAAACAGAGAATGTAGTGTTGGGGATGCTGCTGGGGTCTCCAACAGTGTCAGAACAGTTCTCTTCTACCTCTGGCGATGCCAGGGGAAGCGGATGAAAACTCATGAGTCGGCACAGTTCTAAAAAAAGCTTTTAATAGTACAAAAGCTCTTCCACAGCAATCCAATATAATGAAAGAACTCTAGCTCTGGTCAGAACTTATACCATACAAAAGAGCCTAAGTCTCCAACAAAGAGAGAGGATCTCATCCGAGAGGAGTCCTACCCAAAAGAAGGGGGAAAAGGGGCGAAGGCGCCTTAAGTCAGTCCCCTTAATATACACCAAAAGTAATCCTATCTGTGACAGGGAGGGTTCTGTCCTTAAATAACCCTAAACAGATTGTAGAAGGGTCGTGCCCACACCGTATTACAGGTATAAACAAAGGTTACACCAAGGACTAATCCCTTCTACCGAGATTATCTCTTATGTAAAACACTGGAGAGAGCTGGTATAAAGTAATACATCTTAATTTCATGAGCTTCATGTAATCTAGATGGTACCCACAAGGTCCTTATTATCTGCACCAGGGGTGATTCTGGGTATCTTATTCTACATATACTGAAAGGGTCACACTCGTCCTGTTTGAGAGCAAACTAGTATGATCCTTCCTATAATCTTCCTATAGTCTCAATGAAGCCAGGGTGGTAGTCTCCTGGTAAATTCTAGCTGTCCCACGCTGGGTGCAGTGGGTATAAAGAGGAGCTGTGCCCAATCCAGAAAACATAGACGTCTTAGTAAATGTATAATAAGTCAGAAGTTACTCAGAGTCAAGGTGATTTCTATAACTGTCACACCCTCTAGCAGTGTTTACATAGAAGAGAGATCTCATTAGAATGAACCTTGGCTTAAGAACATTTAAGTAGATTAAGCTGTGAGTGGATAAATCAGCAAAGCTACCAGACTAGCTAAACCTGTCATCCAACAATGAAGTACTTTAAGATCGCCCTGGTTCAGAGTAGAATGAAGATGGACCTTGTAAATGTTGGAGATACCATGAACTTCATTTTTATGAAGTTCAAGGTCTGAAAATGTTATTTCCTGAGATGCTTTGGTTTTAGGTGTGATTCCTCCATGAGCCTCCCTCTCTGCAGTGCTTGACATAAGAGATAATCTCGGAGCAAGGGACTAGGCCCTGACATTTGTTAGAACTTGAACCAGATGTGGCACCACCTAGCAACCACACCTAAAAGTTGGTTTGTTGATCTTTGATGATGCAGCCCTGCCTAGAAGAAAGGATTTTGGATTTCTGGATTTTTGGGCATAAAAGGGACTGACTTGGAGAAGATCCATTCATCTTGGTGGGAGATCTTGGCCTGAGCACTTGTTCAGAGAAATATGACCAGCTGTCATAGGCCTGATGGACCTGGATTGTAGTAGCAGTTTAGTTTGATCACTTCACTTGATCACTTGAATCCCGTTATTCATCGATTTGCTCGAGTGGGTGCCAGTAACATTTCCATTGGACCCTATCACGTGCCAATGTAGCCCAATGGCATCTGGTTGATTTAGGAATATGAAGCGCCTCAAACCGTTCCTTCCCGGTCTTTACAAGGAAGTCTGACCATCTTGTAGGTGGGCAGCCATGTGATTTTTTGACATCACGTGGGATCCAGTCGGTAATGGCTCTAGTCCAGCGGTCATCTCCAAATCGCATTACACGTCTAGCCCATCTGATTTTCGATGCCTTGGCAAATGAGACAGCATCCCTGATTCTGGAATAGCGACGGAGGAGGTCAGAACTCTGGATTCCTTCTCTCATTTGAGTGAGGTGTGATATAGCTCTTTCGATTCCTCCTTGGGAGACCCGAATAGCATTCTCATCCTGCTTTCGTAGGGCCCAGGTCTCCGAGGCATATGTTAACGCAGGGAGAATGGTGGAGTCGAAGAGATGTGCCCGGAGCCGGAGGTTCTTTGTCCTTTTAGCTATTTCTTTGATGCTCTTGAAGGCATTCCATGTTGCTCTCTTCCTCCTGCGCAGCTCAGGTTTTAGGTCATTCATCATGTTGACTTCTCAACCTAGGTACACATAACTGCTGCATTCAGAGATGTCTGTTCCATTGAGAGTGAATGGGGATCTGGGACTATTCTCATTTTTCATAAACATAGTTTTCTTTAGATACAGCTGTAGACCTACCTATCTTGCCACATTCTCAGTCGAAGTCAGCCAGCATTTGTGCCACTTGGCTAATGTTTGGTGTAATTAGAACGATGTTCTTAGAATGATGTCATCAGTGAAGCGGAGGTGGTGTAGTTGCTGACCATCTATCTTCACTCCCATTCCTTCCCATTCTAATTGTAGCATGATATTCTCGAGGGTGGCGCTGAAGAGTTTTGGTGAAATGGTACCACCCTGTCTAACCCCTCTTTTGACATCAATGATCACTTCTTTGTAGAATGGTGAGATCCTGGTGGTAATCTATAGTACAGCTCACGTAGGGTTTGAATGCCCTGTTTGGCTAGGGCTTTGATGACCGCTTCAGTCTCCACAGAATCAAAGGCTTTCTGTAAATCAATGAACGTGAGACAGAGCAGCATGTTGTATTCCCTACAAACCTCAATGAGCTTGGTTACTGTGTGGATATGGTCGATTGTGCTGAATCCTTTTCAGAAGCCAGTTTGCTCACATGGCTGTCCTTCATCTAGTGTTCTGCCAATCCTGTTCAGGATGACTCAAGTGAACAGCTTGTAGATGACGGACAACAGGCAGATGGGGCGATAATTGCCAATGTCGTGAATGTCTCCCTTCTTTTTTTTTTTTTTTTTTTTCTTTTTTGGGTCACACCCGGCAATACTCAGGAGTTACTCCTGGCTCTGCACTCAGGAATTACTCCTGGCGGTGCTGGGGGACCATATGGGATGCCGGGATCAAACCCAGGCCGGCACAGGCCGGCTGCGTGCAAGGCAAACACCCTACCAGCTGGGCTATCGCTCCGCCCCTTGTCTCCCTTCTTGAACAGTAAAACTGTCCTGCTGGTTTTCCATTGGGAGGACACCTTGCATTCGGACAGGTAGCGTGTGAAGAGCCGAGCTAGTGTATTGATGAGTACCAATGGCAGATTCTTCAGGTGTTCGGGTCTGACTTTGTCTGGGCCTGGTGCTGTTCCCTTCTTTACCGACGAGATGGCATGTCGGATTTCAGAAGGGAGAATGCTGGGAATGACATATCCATCCTGTGGAATTTGGTATGTGGGCAGGTGGACGTGACTATGAAAGAGATCTGAGTAGAAGTCATGGATAATCTTTTCCATTGCCTTTCTGGAGGATGTGATAGATCCATCAGGGCGTCGGAGGGCAGTCATCTTGGTCTTATAGTTGGCGAAGGACAGGCGGGCGGTGTGAATGCTTTTCCCGGCTTCTGCTGCATCTTCCAGTATTTCTGCTCTTCTGTCTTGAGGTCTTCTTTTATCGCTTCTCTGCACGGCTTTGCAAGCTTGGATGTTAGCATTTGGTCTCCTGAGGCTCGCACCTTGCCATGTTGGTGAATGAGCTTGAGAGTTTCTGAA
The DNA here is from genome assembly GCA_021461705.1 of Cryptotis parvus. NCBI lineage: Eukaryota > Metazoa > Chordata > Mammalia > Eulipotyphla > Soricidae > Cryptotis > Cryptotis parvus. The sequence goes on from JAJIBD010024227.1 coordinate 7,303, forward strand.
GACAGGCGTCCTTTTGTTTCTTTCTCTCTCTCAGCATTCTTCGCACAATCATGGAGGTGCTGAACCAGTCGGTTGTATTATTCATCGATGTTGTCAATGATGATATCTTCCCATGTTGCTGCAATTGTGCCAAAGAGTTCCCAGTTGGTGGTTGTTCTGGGAGTTGTCTTCTTAAACTTTGCAGCCTTTTCCCCCTGCATGAAGTAGAATTTTGCACGAAGGAGATGGTAGTCCGATCCTGTTTGGAATTTGGGGACGACAGCTATATTGGTCAGACAAAACCGTTGATTGAAGATGATGTGGTCAATTTCATATCCCGAACCCGAGTCCACCATCCTCTTCAAGCAGTTTAGTTTAATTGTCAGTAATTTATTAGTAAGTATCTTTGAATTGTGCTGGACCCATTTACCTTGAGGTAAAAGGGAACTCACTCCCTGACATTGTTGGGGAACCCAGCACATCCCAAACACTGGGGACTGGGTTTACTGGGACTCCAGAAACTCAAAGTTGATTAGGGTCTCAAAAGCCTAGAGAGTGAGGGTTGAGTGTGGTCACAGGTAAGTGTGGATTCAGGAGACTGGGGATTCCAGACTGGGGACTCGGACATAAGTGGGGACTGAAGATTGAAAGACTTATGGATTCAGGAGAGTGAGGATTCCACACTAGGAACACAAGAGTGAGTGGGGACTCAGAGGATTGAAGACTTAGGGATGACTTAGAGACTGCGGGAATTTAGGAGACTGAAGATTTTGGAGTGGGACTTAACTGAGTTGGGACTAAGGGACAATTGTGAACTTAACTGGCATCTCAAGGTTGCATGGTGACTCATGTAACGGGACACCACGGATGAGTGGGGACTCAGTCAAGATGTGATTCTGACGAGTAGTATTCAGCAGTGATTGGGGGCTCTTGATACTGGGACTCAAGTGACTGGCGACTTAGGTGAGTGTTGCCTCAGACATGTGTGGACTCAGTTGAGTGGAACTCAAGTGATTAGAGATTCAGTTATTGGGAACTTTAAGTGTATGGGAAGTCAGTTAACTGAAAACTCAAGGGTAAGTTTGGTATCAGGTTATTGTGGACACTGCCAAGTGTAAGTTCAGCAGGTTTGGAGTCACATAGTCAGTACTCAGATGAGGGAGTTTACAGTATGAATGGGAATACAACTGTGAGTGGGGACACGGGTGTCTAAGGACTTAGAGGTGATTTGTTATGCGGGTGTCAGGACACTAAGAGAGTGAAACCTCAGGTGAATGTAGATTCAGGAGTTGGGGGTTCAGTGTTAAGTGACTATTTTGGGGACTGAGGCAACTGAGGAGTCAGGAGAGTTTTCTCAGACAACTGGGCACTTGGGTATCTGGGGACCTGGCATAGTTGGAGACTCAGGTACCCAGGGACTCCAGTGAATGGGGACTCAGGCTGGTGTGGATTCAAGAGTGTAGAGGCAGGGGGCGGAGCGATAGCACAGTGGGTAGGGCGTTTGCCTTGCACGCGCCAACTGGATTCGATCCCCGGCATCCTATATGGTCACCTGAGTACCACCAGGAGTAATTCCTGAGCAAAGAGCTAGGAACAACTCCTGAGCATTGCTGGGTGTGATCCAAAAAAAAAAAAAGGAGTGTGGAGGCAGTTGAACCAGTGCTCAAGGGTGTGTAGGGACACAGGTATTGGAAATTAGGGTAATGGGGATACAGGGAAAATCAAGGGTAAGTTGGGTATCACCCAGAATGGGATCTCTGGGTGAGTGGTGACTCAAGTCAACTGGGGATTCACGGATGATTGTGGACTCAGGTATCTATGGACTTTGGTGAGTGTGGACTAAGGCTGTGTGAATTCAGGAGTGGGGACACAGGTGAATGAAGTCTTAGGCTTGAGGTTGAACTAAAGTGAGTTGGAAAGCCTTAGGGGTGAGTGGGAATAAAGGAACTGGTGAGTTTGGGGGTGAGTGGAGACTCAAGGCACTGGAATTCATTTAGTGAAGACTGGTGACACAAGCTTGAGTGTGGAAAACCAGGGCTGAGTTAGGTCTCAGCCAAGTGTTCTGGCAAGAGGAGGCTCAGTGGTGAGTGGAAACTTAGGGGTGAGAGGGGATACAGGAGAAGGGGACTCAGGAGTGAGTGGGGCCTCAGGTAACTAGGAATTCTGTTGTTCTGGGACTCAACTGAGTACAGACTCAGGTAAATGGGAACTGGTGATTAAAGAATAGGAATCTTAGGACTTGGGTGAGAACTTAGTATTGGAATTTTAGAAATGAGTGGGATTTTGGGATAGAAAATTTAGACCCAGGAATTAGATTAAGAGACTTAGGGTAAGGGTAACAGGGTTGAGATTAGGGTAGGGGTTAGCACTAGGGTTTAGAATTGGGTTAGGGGATTAGAGTTGTGGCATGAGTGCAGGAAACTGCTGGGTTCCCCAACAATACCGGGAAATGAGTTCCCTCTACCTCCAAAGCTGGCGGGAATGGATTAAAAGCTCAGGAATCTGGTGCAGTTTTTTTTTTTTTTTTTTTGCCTTTTTGGGTCACACCGGCAATGCTCAGGGGCTACTCCTGGCTCTGCACTCAGGAATCACTCCTGGCGGTGCTCGGGGACCATATGGGATGCCGGGATCGAACCCAGGCCGGCAGAGGCCGGCCGCGTGCAAGGCAAACGCCCTACCCGCTGGGCTATCGCTCCGGCCCCAGGTGCAGTTTTAAAAGACTTTACTATCAGGTTCTGATATACAATCCAAGAACAGGAAAAACCCTGGACTCTGGGTTCCCAGCTGGCCCTGGCCACGTGTGAGCCAAGATGGCTGCCACCACGTGTTGAAGTCCAACAGAGAATGGAGAGGACAGAGAAAGGCAAACGCCAAGGGAAGCCAAAATGGCAAAAAAGGCCCATTCTTCTTTTTCCTAGTTTCTTCTATAGACAAAAGCCTGCCAAAATCTTCCAGCCCAGTCCATAGTGGGTTGGGCTATCTAGAAATGAAGCCAGGTAAATGACCCTTTTGAAATGTAGATCTCTAGGTGGGCCTTTGGTTCAAGCTTCACAAAAGCCAGAGCTGATTTCCAGAGGCAAATCTCATTAACAGAGTGAGGAGGGGCTGCATCTCTGAACCAGAAAGCAGTTCAGAATGTAATTTGTAGGAAATGGCATTAATACTTTTTACCATGAATATACAGCTAGCAGATGCCAGGCTCTGGGTCCCACTAAAGTCCAAAACCCATCAGAATAATTCACTTTGGCATTACCTTTATTTTATTTATTTGCTTGTTTGTTTATTTATTTATTTGCTTTTTTGGGTCACACCTGGCAATGTTCAGGGGTTACTCCTGGCTCTGCACTCAGGGGACCACATGGGATGCCAGGGATAGAACCCAGGTCTGCCGCGTGCAAAGCAAATGCCCTACCTGCTGGACTATCGCTCCAGCCCTGGCATTACCTTTAGAGTCAGAGACATGTTAGTTTGCCCAGAGGCGTACTGGCCTATCTCTTAACTAGGAGAATCGATTACATTATGGTTGCTCCAATGTAGCCAAGTACTCCTGGAATATCTACATGTATGTCCAATGTGGAGATCCGTGGGAACAGAATATTGATCTGGGGCAAGCAAGATTCGTGATATAAATATTTGTCCATATAAAATTATGAAATCAATCAAATTCTGCCCAAACTCCCATTGTGTCTGCTCCAGAGATTTCCCCAAAGACAGGGGCTAGCTCTCCACGTAAGCTAAGTGTAGCTGGAGGCTAGGCTCAGTAGGGCATGTCGCCCAACACATGGGTAGGATTAGTGGTAGAGTAAGAGGGTAGGGGTTGGAGATTGGAATTAGGGTTGGGAAATCATTAGGAGTACAGTTAGTTTAGGGTTGTTTAGGGTGAGGAGTTAAGGGAGTTAAGAGTTTTGGGGTAAGGAATTGAGTTAAAGACAGGATTAGTGTTAAGGTTGGGGCTAGCTGAGGATGTGGGGCTGGGTTAAGGTTTATGGCCAGGGTTTAGTGTTGGGTTATGTCAGGAAAGAGGTTAGGTTTTTTTTTTTTTTTTGCTTGGGTTGAGGTTCCAGTGAGTGTTAGGGGTTTGGGTGAGGGGTTTAGGGTTAGGGTTTGAGTTAGTGTTTGGGGTTATGGTTAATGATTAGAGTGTGGGACTCAGGAAAAGGCAGGGTAAAGGACTGGCCCCTGGTGAGGCCTGGGTGGCAAAGCTCGGAGAAGTGAAACAAAAGGATGTGGTCAAAGTGGGATAATACTGAGGGTAGAGTCCAAGGTGGGGAGCAGGGCAAAGGGTGCACTGCATGAAATGGGTACCGGGGTGGGATGATTCCAATGGGGTACTTCTCTGGGGTGTCACCAAGAAGGAGGGAGGCCATGTGTAGGGACAATGAAGCAAGGTCCCAGGGTGGTAGGGCCCATGTTGGAGGCTTGGTATTGGGAAGATTCCTGGGCAAAAGACCCAGGATTGGAGCCCAGGCAGGTGGAGGTATCCCAGGGGATTGATCCTAGGGGTGCAGGGCTCTGGGGGTGGGGACCTAGGTGGTAGGGTCAGGTAGTGAAGGGGGTTGACAGGCACCATGGGAATGAGGGGTGCCACTAGGGCTCTGGGGTGGCTCTCTGGGTGGGGAGCTAAGAGGTAAGTGACAGTAAAATATTTCCTACTGCCACCAAAGGCCTTCGTTTCCCACTCACCCCAATGCTGCTGTATAAGCAGGCAGTAAATCTATTACTTATTACAACATATGTCAGAATGGTATTGCTAAATTTATTAAATTTAGTGAGCTGTTATGTGCAAATTGGAACATATGTATTATTGCTTTCACTTACTGAACTTATTTTTTTTCTTAATTTTGCTTTTTGGGTCACACCCAGCAATGCTCAGGGGTTACTCCTGGCTCTGCACTCAGGAATTACTCCTGGCGGTGCTTGGGGGACCATATGGGATGCCGGGGATCAAACCCAGGTCAGCCACCTGCAAGGCAAATGCCCCTACCCACTGTGCTATCGCTCTGGTCCCATTATTGAACTTATTGAATGTAGTGGGCTTCTACTCAATTAACAAAGCTGTTCATATTAATTTCTTATATTCAATACTCAACCCCAAATCCACTATCATTGCAAATTCCAACTACAATTATTTCCAATTTTCTCCACCACTAATCCTGCCCCCTAAGCACATATTTAGTAATTCAGTTCATATTGTTTGTTATAGCTAATTGGCTAAAAAATGGTCAAGAACTGTTTTGTTACAACATGTATTTAGATTTGATTTTAAAATGGTTACATGCATCTTCATTCTCTAAAACTGTTTGCAATACTAAATATGGTATTGCACTGCAGCAAATTTATTTAGTATAATTCCATAAAAGTCCTTCATCCATTAGGATAGTTTCTCGCGAATGTGTAAGATTTAAGACTGTGATTCTGGTTAACAACTTCATTACATTCTGTTTCTGATTTCAGAATCAATGATCTGAGTTATCACGTGAATGTCAAATGAAGGTTTTGGCTCTCTTTTTTCATTTGTAAGGTTTCTAACCAACATGAATTCTTTGATGTGGTTTCAGATGTGAGCCTAGGTTGAAGGCTTTACTGGAAGGCTTCTCACCTAAATAAATTCTGTGGTGCTGAGTCAGATTCGAATGTTGATGGAAGGCTTAGTCAATTCTTCTGAAGGGCATTTATGGTTTGCCACATTCTTCACAATTGTAATGTTTCTCCCCAGAATGAGTTATCTGGTGCTGAGACAGATTTGTAGATGATTATAAGTTTTCACACACCCTTCACATTTGCAAGAATGAAATCTAGGATGTCGAGTCAGGTGTGCAGTATATTGAAAGCTTTCCCACAGTCTTTACATTTGTACGGTTCTCCCCAGAACAAATTCTCTGGTGCTAAGTCGGCATTAAGATTTTGCCACATTCTTTACATTAGAAAGGTTTCTGTCCAAATGCATTCTCTGATGTCGAGTAAAAGATGAACGATGATTAAAGGCCCTGCCACATACTACACATTTGTAAGGTTTCTCACCAGAATGAATTCTCTGGTGCTCAGTCAGATGTAAACGTTGAATAAAAGCTTTTCCACACTCTTCACATTTATAAGTTTTCTCACCGGAATGAATTCTCTGGTGCACAGTCAGGGTTGAATGCTGACTGAAGGTTTTCCCACACTCTTCACATTTGTATGGTTTCTCCCCAGAATGAATCTTTCTGGTGCACAGTCAGGATTGAATGCTGACTGAATGCTTTGCCACACTGTTCACATATGTAAGGTTTCTCTCCAGAATGCATCCTCTGATGTCGATTTAAATATGAACGATGACTAAAGGTCCTGTCACATACTTCACATTTGTAAGGTTTTTCCCCAGAATGAAGTATTCGATGCTTAGCCAGTCCTGAAGCGCGTTTAAAGGCTTTGCCACATTCCTCACATCTGTAAGGTTTCTCCCCAGAATGAATTTTCTGGTGCTCAGTCAGATATGAACGCTGCTTAAAGGCTTTGCCACATTCTTCACATTCATAAGGTTTCTCCCCAGAATGAATTTTCTGGTGCTGAGTAAGGTTTGAATGCTGACTGAAGGCTTTCCCACACCCTTCACATTTGTAAGGTTTCTCCACAGAATGGATTCTCTTGTGATGAGTTAGGTATGAATGCTTATGGAAGGCTTTCCCACACTCTTCACATTTGTAAGGTTTTTCCCCAGAATGAATTCTAAGATGTAGAGCAAAATATGAATGGAGAATGAAGGCTTTGCCACATTCTTCACATTTGTAAGGTTTTTCTCCAGTATGCAATCTCCTATGTAAAGTAAAAGATGAACGCTGATTAAAGGCTTTGCCACATTCTTCACATTTGTAAGGTTTCTCCCCAGAATGAATTCTCTTGTGTGGAATCAGGTGTGAATGCTGACTGAAGGCTTTCCCACACTCTTCACATTTGTAAGGTTTCTCCCCGAATGAATTCTCTGGTGCTGAGTCAACAATAAAGCGAGTTTAAAGGCTTTGCCACATTCTTCACATTTGTAAGGTTTCTCTCCAGAATGCAACCTCTGATGTAGAGTTAAAGATGAACGCTGAGTAAAGGCTTTGCCACATTCTTCACATTTATAAGGTTTTTCCCAGAATGAATTCTCTGGTGCTGAGTCAGGTATGAATGCTGACTGAAGGCTTTCCCACACTCTTCACATTTGTAAGGTTTTTCCCCAGAATGAATTCTCTGGTGCTGAGTCAGCACTAAAGAGCGTTTAAAGGCTTTGCCACATTCTTCACATTTGTAAGGTTTCTCTCCAGTATGAATACTCTGATGTCGAGTAAAAGATGAATGATGATTAAAGGTCTTGCCACATTCTTCACATTTATAAGGTTTCTCCCCAGAATGAATTCTCTGATGCTCAGTAAGATTTGAAGCAAAATTAAAAGCTTTGCCACACTCTTGACATTTGTAAGGTTTCTCCCCAGAATGAATTCTCTGGTGCTGGGTCAGCACTAAAGGCGCGTTTAAAAGCTTTGCCACATTCTTCACATTTGTAAGGTTTCTCTCAGAATGCATTCTCTGATGTCGAGTAAAAGATGAACGATGATTAAAGGCCCTTCCACATTCTTCACATTTGTAAGGTTTCTCCCCAGAATGAATTCTCTGGTGCTCAGTCAGATGTAAACGTTGATTAAAGGCTTTTCCACACTCTTCACATTTGTGAGTTTTTCTCCCCAGTATGATTTCTCTGCTGCTGAGAATTCAGGCATGATTTATGACTGTAGGCTTTCCTAAACTCTTCACATTTGAAAGATTTCTCCACAGAATTATTTCTCTGATGGGTAGTCAGCTCTGAAGCACTTTTAGGTTTGCAACATTTGTAAGTTTTCTCTTCAGAATGAATTGCCTGATGTACAATAAAATAGGAACGATGATTAAAAGCCTTGCAACACTCTTCACATTTGTAAGGTTTCTCCCCTAAATGAATTCTCTGGTGCCGAGTCAGGTTTGAATGCTGACTGAAATCTGTATTACATTCTAAATCATTTTTGTTGGTAACTGTCCCAACTTTGTTATGTCCATCATAATGTCTGATCAGCCATTCGTTCCCCACTTCATATTTCAAATCTTTCACTAAGGGTAAGTTTTTAGGACTGCAGCTTCCAAATCTTCTCAAGAGCCCTCTATGGAGTGAACTCTCTGTGTCTTTCAAGCTCTGAGTGTTGAGAGAAATATCTATGGAAACACAAAAGACATCAAATTGTGTCAGTCACAACACTATAGCTTTGTAAGCTCTGATATCACACAAGTAAAAATAAATACTGGGGCCAGAGTGATAGTACAGTGGGGAAGCACTTCCATGTGCACAGCAAAGCTGGGTTTGATCACCAGTACCACATAAGATCTTCCAAGTCCCACCATGAGGATTGCTGAATGCAGAGCCAGGAGTAAACACTGAGAAGAGTCAACTGTGGCACAAAATTGTATTCATTCATTCATTCATTCATTCATTTATTTATTTTGCTTTTTGGGTCACACCCCCGGCGATGCTCAGGGGTTTTCCTGGCTCTGCACTCAAGAATTACTCCTGGTGGTGCTCAGGGGACCATATGGGATGCCAGGGATCAAACCCAGGCCGGCACAGGCCGGCCGTGTGCAAGGCAAGCGCCCTACCCGCTGGGCTATCGCTCCAGCCCTGGCACAAAATTTTAAAAAGAGAAAAAGGAACCAGAAGTGAAGGGAGTAAGGGGATGGGAAGAAGAGAAGGAAGAAGAGATAAAGGAGGAGGAGGAGCAGGAGGAAAAGCAGGAAGAGGACTTCAGGTAAGAGGCGCTTAGCAACAACTTTGTACAAATAAGTGAATTTTATATTAAATAAACAATAAATTTAACCAAAAAAATAATATAAAGCTATTCTTCAAGACTGCTCTTTGAAAGATAATGGGAGCTAGAAATAATTAAAGGGCTTAAGGCACATGCCTTGTGGCAGATCCCACTTTGGTGCTGGCATCAGCAAGTGACCCTGAAGGCCTACCAAAGCCTCCACATGGCTTGGCTAATCCCTGGCACCAAATGGCTCGCGGAGCACATATCCTAGGACCCCCAGCACAAAGTCCATTTTTGCTCAAAAAATAAGAGGTTAAGGAACATTCAATTCCTTTACCCCCTTAAGAAGTTGCAGTGTAAAGTTTAAAATTTCTACTATTAGGTTGGAGAGATGGAGAGACAGTACAATGAGTAAGGGGTTGCCTTCACATAGTCAACTAGAGCTTTATTCCCTGCATCCCATATGTTCCCCAAAGCCCAACCCTAAGTCCTGAGCGCTGCTGGATATGACCCCCAAAGCAAAACTAAATATGTGCCATTACATATACATCACATGATTTTAAGTCACACAGCTTTTTCCTTTATTCAGATGCTTTTAAACCATTCTGAAAACACTAACCTTGGCACCTATGGAGTCATGTTTAAAGTCTCTATAGAACAGGGGCTGGGGGAATGTTACAGGGGCTAAAGAGCTTCCCTGCACATGGCCAACAAAGGTTCAGACATCACCCAGCCAGGCACTCACCTCCCCACTTCTGCACATACAGTCCCCAAGCACTGCCAGGAGTTATTCCTGAGCAGAGACAGAAGGAAGCCCTCAGCACAGTCAGATATGACCGCACAACCCTATATAAAATAAATGAATAAAAACCAATAAAAATTAAAATCCACAAGGAAAAGGAAATCCTATGGGGATAAATACATGAATTCTCTCAGTATATTAGGGATTTCTGTATCAAACCTATTTCCACCATTCCCCTTCACATACTCTGAGGTGGTGTGAGAACATAACTAGACACATTTTAATGTACAGTTTCATTAGAATGCACATATCTACTTAGGCTTCAAGGCAATGGGTGAGCAGACAGACCATGGAGAACAAGAGTTCAAGAGAGGGGCCGGAGGGGCCGGAGCAATAGCACAGTGGGTAGGGTGTTTGCCTTGCGCCAGCCGACCTGGGTTTGATCCACGGCATCCCATATGGTCCCCCAAGCACCGCCAGGAGTAATTCCTAAGAGAAAAGCCAGGAGCAACCCCTGAGCATTGCCAAGTGTGACCCCCCAAAAATTTTTTTTTAAAAAAGAGGGGCCAGAGCAATAGCACAGCAGGTAGGGCATTTTCCTTGCACCAGGCCAACCAGGGTTCAATCCCCATCATCCTATATGGTTCCCGAGCACTGCTAGAGTAATTCCTGAGTGAAGAACTGGAAGTAATCTCTGAACACTGCTGGGTGTAACCAAAAAAGCAAAAGAAAAAAAAGTTCAAGAGAAAACTTTGATCCTCACTGTGATGAGGTAGAAGGTCACCAAAACAGAAAAATCTATAAAGGATGGAAGGGGAAGAGAGGGCTGCTCAGAAACTCCTACAGTGAAAGCAATATCGGTGACTGAGGAGAAATGATCAACTTCAAAAAAAGGAACTTCCGGGCTGGAGCGATAGCCCAGTGGGTAGGGCGTTTGCCTTGCACTCGGCTGGCCTTTGCTGGCCTGGGTTCGATCCTCGGCATCCTAGATAGTCCCCGAGCACCGCCAGGGTGATTCCTTAGTACAGAGCCAGGAGAAACCCCTGGGCATTGCTGAGTGTGACTCAAAAAGCAAAACAAAAAAAAACAAAAAAAAAATTTCCATGGAAGCACAGTTATTGAATTGTATTTTAAAGGTCTGGTTTTTATCCAAATTTGTGTCACCCACCTACCTGGGTGTCTGGCCACCTTCTTTTTCCTAACATTCCAGGGCCCCTGATTTTTGTTCCAGTAAGGCAATCAGGTATGGTTTAGGTACAGTAAGACCTGTTGATCAGAAAAGGAACATTGTATTTATTTGCCTTTTCTCTATTTTGAGGGTCGGAGAACACATTTAACAGTGCTGAGGGACTACATTGGTCTTGGTGCTCTGGGGGCAGTCCTGGTCACCAGTCAGAAAAACCATGTTTGCTGGGCATGAATAGCGGACAGCCAAATGCATGGAAGGCACCTTAATCTCTGTACTATTGCTTTGACCCCAGCAAAGGGAATTATTTTACTCTGAAGTTCTTAAATTTTCAACATAGTAAGGTGCCAGACCAGGAGACAATATGGTATATTTTAGAAACATATGAACAAGATACACTTTTTATGACTGCACCTTAACTATACTGGTTAGTATGAACAATATTGAGTCCTGAATTTCATTTTCAAGAATTATTGAGTCAAAGAAAAAAGTTGAAATCTGACTTTTGACATGTAGAGATCAATGCTTACACATCATGGATTTCTAAAATAAGCACTATGGGAAAAGTTAAACTCATGATGGCACATTATGAAATCTTTCTCTTCTATACCAGGTTTCCAAAGATTATTTTACTATAAAGCAAGAACTTATTTTCATATAGAAAGCAGTACCTTCTATATATGAGAGATAAGAGATTAAAGTAGTAAAAAAATAGGATTAAGGATTCTGGAAGAAAGTTTTCCTCACCCAAGGAAATCAGGTGTCCATAGTTCTCTAACATCACATCCCGGTACAATTCCTGCTGTGACTGGTCCAGGGATTCCCACTCCTCCACAGAGAACTCTATAGCCACATCCCTGAATGTCAATGGTTCCTAAAATTGAAAAGAAGCATTTATCAGGTTTCTTGCATAGAAGCCTCAGGGGCATGCTTGACTTCTGAGGTCATGGGATATACTTCAGCCTCTGGGACAGCTTACCTAGCCACTGCTTAATCATGTAACCTTCTGAGTATCAGGCAGTTATGATCCAGCACTCTCCAGGGATATGGCTGGGCTCAAAATGGAGATAGGCCCTAAATTCTTATAAGAACACATTCCTCGTAGCTAATCTGGTCTGCTGAAACCTGGGACACATATATCCCCAGTGCCCACAATATAAACTTTGGCTTGCAGCCCAGGACTGTGTTTGCTGACCCAAGGAAGGCCAAGCGACTGTGACCATGAACACAAGACACAGTAACAATGGGTGTCATGTTACTTTTGTGGATTTTGCCATGTACCCCAGAGTCTTGCAGGTGTTAAGAGTTTCTATTGGGCACTGTAAACACACGCCCAGAGGCAATGCCAGGCTCCCTAAATACCAGCTACCACCAGGCTCCAGCACTGTGAGTCCCAGCTAGTTCCCACTTGACTTTAGGGATACAGACAACCAGAGGATTTCAGAAGCCACAAAGGCCACACAGGCCACCAGCTGCCATCACACACTCCAAGTCCCCTTCAAGTTTTTTTTTTTTTTTTGGGTCACGCCCGGCAATGCTCAGGGATTACTCCTGACTCTTCACTTACTCTTCACTTAGGAATTACTTCTGGTGGTGCTCCGGGGACCATATAAGATGTCAGGGATTGAACCCATTTTGGCTGCGAGCAAGGCAAAAGCCCTACCTGCTGTGCTATAGCTCTGCATCCCCCCTTCAGGTTCTTGCCTCAGATCTTCCTAAAGCACCAACCACAATCAAGAATAAGCTATTTAGGGGGCCAGAGTGATAGCACAGCGGGTAGGACATTTGCCTTGCATGCAGCTGGCCTCAGAAGAAGCCAGAGGAACCCCTGACACCATTATGGCAGCCATTTTCAATGTCCAGACTCCACAGCTTGTCAGAGTCCCACCCAAGAGAGAAGCTGATCTCAACCCCAGCTGTCAGAGCCCCACCCTATAGAGAAGCCGGTTTCAAGCCGAGGTATGCAGGTCTTCGTGGCTAACGTCATCCCGGCTTCCATGGAGATGGATCTGGGGTTCCTTTCCCCCACATAAGTCCCTCCAGGAGACCAGGTGGACTCCCACAAACTGCTTTATGGCTGTCAGCTGTGATACAGAGACACAGATACACAGGGCAGAGCTGCTACCGGCTCTTTGATGGCGCACAGTACATCAAACAATAGAAACCAACCATGTCTAGAAATTCAGATGGTCAGTGCAAGAACAGAAGTAGACAACATAAGCCCATATCAAGAAAAAAAAAAGTCAGGACTTTATCAATACCATTGCCATATATGGGCTGCAATGGACAATATAATGGTGCCACCTGAGGGGCAGGCCTGGGAATGGGCGGTGGTGGGAAGCGAGGTGTCTTTAGTGGTGGGAATACACTGGTGGTGGGATCTGTGTTAGATGATGAAATATTAAATAAAAATTTAAATTAAAAAAGAGTAATCCACAACACCAAATGTAAGAATACAGGAATCTGAAAACAAAGGGGCAAGTGAGAGTCAAGAAGAAAATAGATTTGTGGGCTTTTAAATTATTTTAAACATAAATCTGATTTCATTTATTTATTTATTTATTTATTTATTTTGCTTTTTGTCTTTCATGTACCTCTGGTTGTAAGCGTCAGGGATTTTTTTTTTTTTTTTTTTTTTTTTTTTTGCTTTTTTGGGTCACACCCAGCGATGCTCAGGGGCTACTCCTGGCTCTGCACTCAGGAATTACTCCTGGCGGTGCTCGGGGGGACCATATGGGATGCCGGGAATCGAACCTGTGTTGGCATGGGCCAGCTGCGTGCAAGGCAAACGCCCTACCCGCTGGGCTATCACTCCGGCCCCAACGTCAGGAATTTTTTTTAAAAAATTTTTTATTATACCACCGTGAGACATACAATTACAAAGGTGTTCATAATTGGTTCTTGGTAATACAGTATTCCAGCACGCATCCCTCCACCAGTGCCCCATTCCACCACCAATGTACCCCCCCCCCTCCCGCCCCCACCCCAGGCTGCCTAAATAGCAGGTATCCCCGTTTTCCTCTCTTTCTCTCTGTCTCTGCATCTCTCTCCCTCTTCTTTTACACATTGTGGCTAGCCCTGCAGATATTTAGAGTTTATCACTTAAGTCTCTTTGTGTATATTCAATGGTGAGTTTTAATCTGCCAATACCCAAAAGTCTGCGGCTTTCCTATACACAAATAACGAAAGAGAAGAAAGGGATATTAAGGAAACAATTCCATTCACAATTGTGACACAGAAAATCAAATACCTAGGAATCAACTTGCCCAAGTGTGTAAAGGACCTGTACAAAGAAAACTACAAGACATTGCTCCAAGAGATAAAAGAGGACACAAGGAAATGGAAACACATTCCCTGCTCATGGATGGAGAGAAAATCAACATTGTCAAAATGGTAATACTCCCCTAGAGCTCTGTACAGATTCAATGCAGTCCCTATAAGTATACCCATGACATTCTTCAAAGAAATTTATACCCAAACACTCCTGAAATTTGTATGGAACAATAAACCCCCAAGGATAGCTAAAGCAATCCTCGGGAAAAAGAAGATGGGAGGCATCACCTTTCCCAACTTCAAACTGTACTACAAGGCAGTAGTAATTAAAACAGCATGGTATTGGAATAAAAACAGACCTGTGGACCTACGGAATAGAATTGAGTATCCTGACAGGCAACCTCAAACACATGATCATTTAATCTTTGATAAAGGTGCAACGAGTCTAAAATGGAGTAAGGAAAGCCTCTTCAACAAGTGGTGTTGGGAAAACTGGGCAGCGACATGTAAAACAATAAATTTGGACCTGTGTCTAACACCATGCACAAAAATCAGATCAAAATGGATTAAAGATCTCAATATCTGACTTGAATCCATAAAGTACATTGAAGAAAATATAGGAAAAACCCTCCACGACATTGAAGCTAAAGGGATCTTCAAAGGTGAAACATCACTAACAAAGCAACTAGAAGAAAAGATAAACATATGGGACTACATGAAACTAAAAAACTTCTGCACCTCAAAAGAAACAGTAACTAAGATACAAAAGCAGTCCACAAAATGGGACAGAATATTCACCCAATACCCATCTGATAAGGGGTTAATATCCAGGACATATCAGGCACTGGTAGAACTTTACAAGAAGAAAACAAACAACCCCATCAAAAAATGGGGAGGAAGAAATGAACAGAAACTTCAGCAAGGAAGAAATTCCAATGGTCAAAAAACATATGAAAAAATGCTCATCATCACTAGTCATCAGAGAGATGCAAATCAAAACAACAATGAGATACCACTTTACACCACAGAGACTGGCACATATTCAAAAGAGCAAGAACAACAAGTGCTGGCGTGGATGTGGGGAAAAGGGGACACTCATCCATTGTTGGTGGGAATGCCGGCTGGTACAGCCTTTCTGGAAAACAATATGGACATTCCTCCAAAGAGTAGAAATTGAACTCCCATTTGACCTAAACATACCACTCCTGGGAATCTACTCTGGGAAACCAAAAATACACAGCGGAAACACCATCCCTACTTTTATGTTCATAGCAGCATTATTCACAATAGCCAGAATTTGAAAGCAACCAGAGTGCCCGAAAATCGATGATTGGATAAAGAAGCTTTGGTACATCTACACAATGGAATACTATGCAGCTATTAGGTAAAATGAAGTTATAAAATTTGCCTATAAATGGATGGACATGGAGAAGATTATGTTGAGCCGAAATTAGCCAGAAGGAGAGAGACAGACACAGAATGACTGCATTTATCTGCATAGCATAAATATATATGTACATATTAAGATACCAATATCCAAGGTCAAGTGAAACATATATCAGGAGGTCTTGTCAAAGGTGGAAATTATCACAAACGTGTGGGAGTCAGAGGCTAGGTAAGACAGAAAATGGAACAGTGTGCTAACAATTGTCGAGGGTACTAATGCCAACCTAGAACTGAGCATTAAATAGAGGCAAAAAAGATACACATGACAACCCTTTAATGTATGTTCTGTAATTCATAGTCTGGAGAGGGAAGGAAAAGAGAAAGAGAGAGAGAGGAAAGAAATAAAGAACCTGCCATGGAGCAGGGCTGGGGGGGGGGAAGGGAACCGGGGATGTTGGTGGTGGGAGATGGGCACCGGTGGCCGGGATGGGTGCTGGAACACTGTATGACCAAAACCCAAATATGAACTTTTTAATTGTATATCTTTGTAATTGTAAAAATAAAAATAAAAAAATAAAAAAAAATAA
>JAJIBD010024229.1:0-42147 GCA_021461705.1 Cryptotis parvus
TTTTCTTCTCATTGTGCTACAGAAAATCAAATACCTCGGAATCAAACCAAGTGTGTAAAGGACCTGTACAAAGAAAACTACAAGACACTGCTCCAAGAGATAAAAGAGGACACAAGGAAATGGAAACATATTCCCCTGCTCATGGATGGGGGAGAATCAACATTGTCAAAATGGTAATACTCCCTAGAGCTCTGTACAGATTCAATGCAGTCCCTATAAGGATACCCATGACATTCTTGAAAGAAATTGACCAAATGCTCCTGAAATTTGTATGGAACAATAAACCCCAAGGATAGCTAAAGCAATCCTCGGGAAAAAGAAGATGGGGAGGCATCACTTTTCCCCAACTTCAAACTGTACTACAAGGCAGTAGTAATTAAAACAGCATGGTATTGGAATAAAAACAGACCTGTGGACCTATGGAATAGAATTGAGTATCCTGACACCCCACCTCAAACACATGATCATTTAATCTTTGATAAAGGTGCAACGAGTCTAAAATGGAGTAAGGAAAGCCTCTTCAACAAGTGGTGTTGGAAAACTGGGCAGCGACATGTAAAAAATGAATTTGGACCTATGTCTAACACCATGCACAAAAATCAGATCAAAATGGATTAAAGATCTCAATATCAGACTTGAATCCATAAAGTGCATTGAAGAAAATATAGGAAAAACCCTCCACGACATTGAAGCTAAAGGCATCTTCAAAGGTGAAACATCACTAACAAAGCAACTAGAAGAAAAGATAAACATATGGGACTACATGAAACTAAAAAGCTTCTGCACCTCAAAAGAAACAGTGACTAAGATACAAAAGCAGTCCACAGAATGGGAAAGAATATTCACCCAATACCCATCTGATAAGGGGTTAATATCCAGGATATATCCAGGCACTGGTAGAACTTTACAAAGAAGAAAACAAACAACCCCATCAAAAAATGGGGAGAAGAAATGAACAGAAACTTCAGCAAGGAAGAAATTCAAATGGCCAAAAAACATGAAAAAATGCTCATCATCCCTAATCATCAGAGAGATGCAAATCAAAACAACAATGAGATACCACTTTACACCACAGAGACTGGCACATATTCAAAAGAGCAAGAACAACAAGTGCTGGCGTGGATGTGGGGAAAAGGGGACACTCATCCATTGTTGGTGGGAATGCCGGCTGGTACAGCCTTTCTGGAAAACAATATGGACATTCCTCCAAAGACTAGAAATTGAACTCCCATTTGACCCAGCCATACCACTCCTGGGAATCTACTCTGGGAAACCAAAAATACACAGCGGAAACACCATCCCTACTTTTATGTTCATAGCAGCATTATTCACAATAGCCAGAATCTGGAAGCAACCAGAGTGCCCAAAAATCAGTGACTGGAAAAAGAGGCTTTGGTACATCTACACAATGGAATACTATGCAGCTGTTAGGAAAAATGAAGTTATAAAATTTGCCTATAAATGGATGGACATGGAGAAGATTATGTTGAGTGAAATTAGCCAGAAGGAGAGAGACAGATACAGAATGACAGCATTTATTTGCATGACATAAATATATATGTACATATTATGATACCAATATCCAAGGTCAAGTGAAACATATCAGGAGGTCTTGTCAAAGGTGGAAATTATCACAAACGTGTGGGAGTCAGAGGCTAGGTAAGACAGAAAATGGAACAGTGTGCTAACAATTGTCGAGGGTACTAATGCCAACCTAGAACTGAGCATTAAATTGAGGCAAAAAGATACACATGACAACCCTTTAATGTATGTTCTGTAATCCATAGTCTGGAAGGGGAAGGAAAAAGAGAAAGAGAGAGAGAAAGGGAAAGAAATAAAGAACCTGCCATGGAGGAGGGCTGGGGGAGGGGGAGGGAACCGGGGACGTTGGTGGTGGGAGATGGGCACTGGTGGAGGGATGGGTGCTGGAACACTGTATGACCAAAACCCAAATATGAACTTTTAATTGTATATCTTTGTAATTGTAAAAATAAAAAATTAAAAAAATTAAATAAAAAGTTGAAACTATATTTATATACACATATATATACACACATATATAATATATAAATGCTATATATTATACAATAAAAATATTATATAAATATTTTTAACAAAAGCAAAAAGAAAGAAAGAAAGATAGAAAGCAACAATTATATGAATATAATTGTGTAAAGGTGAGCAATCAAGTCTTCCATTACCTTCTGTTAGTCAGTTTTACATATGCTGATCACTTAGTAATGACCAATTAAGTCAGATAGCTGAAATAGTAATTATCATTATTGTATGAATTGTCTTGGAGGGATTAAGTGATTTAACTCTAATCCCCAAGTTTTAAAGCTAATCAGGAGTTTGAGTCTTCTATTCTCCACTGTGTGTGTTTGTGTGTGTGTGTGTGTGTGTGTGTTGTGCACGTTGGCACGCGCGTGGGGTCGATATTTCCTCTAAGCTCTTTACCTCTTCCTGAGGGAGGAAGCACAAAGCTCCAAGGACTGGTTTTCCATGTTTAGGCACTTGGAAAAAGCTGTTGGCATGACATTTAGCCTTTCTTCGACTTGATACCACTCAGTATTTTGTACCAAGACTCAATCCCAGGAATAAGTGCAAGTTAGAAGCCAAAAGTTTAGAGAATCAATAATCTAAATTTACAAAGAATGAATGCCATACTTAAAATAGCAGATCAATAATCTAAATTTTACCAAAAAAATTAAATCGATATTTAAATTTTTAGGCTATAGGTTTCATTTCCTTAGAGCTACCTTAAGCTGCCTGAATTAAAAATAGAAGATTCATGAAATTAGTGTACAAAGAGTTTTAGGGTTTTTCCTTCCTTTCTCACTTTTTAACCCCAGGCTCTAGATGGGGGGGCAATCCTAATTAGGAAATGATTTCATTTCAATTAATTGTAAATGGTCATAGTCACACTGAAAGCTATAATCCACAGCTCAATATTAGTACCTTCGGCCAAAATTTTATGTTGGCAAATGTTCCTGTGGTGAATTATGATTGTACTGTTTTTAATAGTAATTTCCCTCCTGCTCTCTATAGAATTAACCTCTTGTGAGTCCACTTATAAATTGTTAGTAAGAAACTTTAATTGTGGAGAAAATTATATGGATTCTGGGCTACTTTATAACACCTACTCTGTACTTACAGTTCTCCCTTTTCATGATCTGGAACTTCGCATAAGAGCAAGTCTTCACCTGTGCTGTGAATTGAAAGGAAAGAGGTTGATGGTAATTGTAACCCTTCTATGAAAGATCTCCAGGATTTCTGCCATTTCTATTTTTACCGTTTATTATTCATAATGTCACTTTAAATGTTTGATCTTTTTTTAAAAAGCATAAGATATAAGGTACTTGTGTGAACTTAATCTTTTTTACCTCATGACATCCCAAGATTATACTGGCTAAGCATTTCTTTCTGTGTTACAAACAGCATGTGAAAAACGCTATTGCCAAATATAATGTCCAGTCACTTGCAACTCAAAAACAAGTGTTGGTGCAAGCAAAAACAGATTCATCAAGTACTAGCAATCATAATGATTCAATGATGCTGGAGCAGACATATCAGGTCTCCATTGGTTCACAATTGGTTCAGACTGGTCCACAATTCACAAGTTCTATAATATTTTCAAGAATGAAAATATTGGGTGACAAAGATACCCAGAATCAGAGTTGGAAAGTATAAAACTTTATTGGAAAGCAGAAAGAAAGAAAAAAAATCTTCCAAAGTCTAGAGGAGCTTAGTATAGGAGTAACTTAACAAAGGAGTTTTGTGTAGGCACTTCAAAATGCTCATTGTGGCCAGAAGCCTGAACAGTTCATAGAGAGCAGAAGGACACCTGGGGAGGCATACTCGCCAGCCGGATCCTTCACCCCTTCTCTGCAGCCCTACAACTACCTTCATAGCCAACTCAGGTATTTGATATCACATTGTTTATCACAGGTCTTACACCACAAATTTCAAAAATGCAAGGATGCTAGTATTTCCAGATAAGTACTTAGTCAACAAATATCCTACATAGAGGAACCAGGTAACTTAACATAAAACATTCCTTACACCCACAAAAACTCCACAATTAGCTGAAACATCCCTAACTGTACAGCCTATCCACATGAGAACACACAATTTGAACCTTCAAGGTAGTAATAGTTAAACAACACAGAACTTCATCAAACTCCATGAGTAAAGTCACTAGCCCAGATGAACCAAGCAATTACGATGAGCTATATAATCTTTATGACAAACAACTTTGCAAGGAACTGTTAAGAATGCATTACAAGCTCAAAGAAGCACTGGAACACAAAGTCAATAAAATACAATGGACATAGAGCAGAAAAATTCAAATGAAAATACAAGCAGAAATGACAGATATTAAAAATATGGTAGGTGTGATGAAAACCTCACTGGAAGACCTCTCTGTAACAGAGAAATACCTGCTAAAGGAATAATTAGTGAACTCCAACACAAAGTAGAGACTCTCCAAACAACAGCAGAAGGTGAAAAAAAAAGACTCACAATTAATGAACAGACAAGAAATAATTGGGATGAAGTCAAAAGGAATAACATAAGGATCATTGGGGTCCCAAAGGGCAGGAAGAGAACCATAATGAACAAACAGTCAAAGCCATCATTGTTGAGAATTTCCCAGATTAAAAAGTGCCTATTCCCAGATTCAGAATAGGATGCCAGAAGAGTACCAGCTAAAAAAATACAAATTAGAATACTCCAACACACATCCAAATTAGAATGACACAAACCATAGATATAGATAGAATACTGAAGGCAGCAAAATCAAAGAAGGGAAATCATATACAAAGAGGCATCTATAAGATTCACAGCAGACTTTTCAATGAAACACTCTGAGACCAAAAAACAATTGTGGGATTTTATGAAAAGACTCAATGAAATGAAGGCTTCACCAAGAATACTTTACCCAGTTAGACTCACATTCAGATATGAAGGAAAGATACAAACCCTCATGGATAAGCAACGGCTCAGGAACTTCATAGTCTCAAAACTGACTTTAATAGGACATAAGGAGGGTACAGAAAGATAAGACAAACCCCAAGCGCATAACAAAATTATTCAGAAAATGGCACAAAATCCCAACTCTCTCACTGTCAATGGCTTAAAGCACAAATTAGGAGACACAGAGTGGCAAAATGGATTAAAAAAACTGAATCTAACATTCTGTTGCCTACAAGAAATGCATCTTAACAATCAGAGCAAGTACAGACTCAAAGTCAAAGGCTGAAAACAATTCTCCATGCAAACAACTAATCCAAAAAAGGCCTGCGTGGCCATACTATATCTGACAACATACACTTCAGGCTAAAAATGTTAGAAAAGACTATGAAGGCCATTTCTTAATATTTCAGTGATATGTATATCAGGAAGAAATCACACTTCTAAACATATACAGACCCAACGAGGGACCAGCAAAATACTTAAAACAACTGCTAATAGACTTCAAGGAAGACATTACAGTAACATGATAGTAGTTGGAGACATGAACACTGCTCTATCAACTCTTGATAGATCGACAAGACTGAAACTCACCAAGGAAATACTGGCATTGATGGAAGAAATGGAAGAAAGAGGGCTGGTAGATATTTACAGTGCTTTTCATCCACAAAAAATCTGAATACACATTTTTCTCCAGTGCACCCAGAAATTCTCCAAGATAGATCACGTGCTGAGCCACAAAACATACCTCCATAAAATCAAAAAGATACAAATTTTGTCAACAATTTTTTAGACCATGATGCACTGAAAATAAAAGTTAATCACATACACAAAAAAGTGAGTCAAGTCAAACACCTGGAAACTAAACTATTCATTGCTGATCAACCAGTGGGTCATGAAGAAATCAAAAGAGAAATGCAAATTTTCCTGGAAACAAATGAAAATGAAGACACAAATT
Organism: Cryptotis parvus; assembly: GCA_021461705.1. Taxonomy (NCBI): domain Eukaryota; kingdom Metazoa; phylum Chordata; class Mammalia; order Eulipotyphla; family Soricidae; genus Cryptotis; species Cryptotis parvus. Next base: position 5,930 of record JAJIBD010024229.1, read on the forward strand.
ATAAGAGCTGTAGGATACAGCAAAGATGGTGTTAAGAGGAAAACCACAGCTCTGCAACATTCATCAGAAAAGAAGAAAGGGCCCACGTAAATACCCTGACTTCACAACTCAAAATCTTAGTAAAAGACCAACAAAAGCGGCCCAACCTAGGCAGAAAGAAGGGAAATAAGAAAACATAGAACTTTAAAAAAAAGGGCTGGAAGCCATAAAACAGTCCGAAAGATTATTGAAACCAATAGTTGTTTCTTTGAAAAAATAAACAAGATCGACAAACTACTTGCAAGATTGTAAGGAAAGAGAAATAGAAACCAAAAGAATAGAATCAAAAATAAAGAGGGGTCATCACAACAGAAAACACAGAAATCCAAAAGATCATCAAAGATTACTTTGAGAGTCTGTATGCCACAAAACAAGAGAACCTGGAAGAAATGGATAAATTCCTGAAGTCCTTTAACTTCCCATGACTGAAAGAAAAAGACTTGCAATAGTTGAATAAGCCTGTCACCATAGAGGAAATTGAAACTATAATTAAAAGCCTGCACAAACACAAAAGACTAATCCAATGGATACACTAGTGAATTCTTCCAAACCTTTAAAGAAGACCTACTTCCATTCCTTTTAAAGCTCTTCCAGGAATTAGAAGAAACAGAAACACTCCCAAATAGCTACTATAAGGCACATATCACCCTGATACACAAAGCAGCCATAAACAATACAGGAAAAGAAGAAAAATACAGACTAATCTCCCTTATGAACACATGCTAAGATCTTCAACAAAATACTAGTAAACAGAATAAAAGACTCATCAGAAAGATTATACATGACCAAATAGGATTCATCCCTGGTTGCAAGGATAGTTTGACATTCACAAGTCAATCAACATAGTACATCATATCAATAAGACAAAAAATAAAACCATATGATATATGATCATATCAATAGATGCAGAAAAAAGAATTTAACAAGATCCAATACCCATTCATGATAAAAAAAATGCTTCATAAAATGGGAATCAAAGGAACTTTCCACAAGATAGTTAAAGCCATCTACCAAAAGCACAGAGCGAACATGATTCACTACAGGGAAAAATTGAAAGCCTTCCCCTAAGATCAGGAACAAGACAAGGTTGCCCACTATCACCACTTCTATTCAATATAGTATTGGAAGTACCTGCCATACCAATCAGGGAAGAAATTTAATTAAGGACATCCAGATAGGCAAGGAAGAAGTCACGCTATCACTATTTGCAGATGACATGATATTATACATAGAAAACCCTAAACTCTCTACCAAAAGCTCCTCGAAACAATAGATACCTATAGTAGAGTTTCAGGGTACAAAATCAATGCCCAAAAGTAAGAGGCTTATCTATTTACAAATAACGAGAGAGAAGAAAGGGATATTAAGAAAACAATCCATTCACAATTGTGCCACAGAAAATCAAATACCTAGGAATCAGCTTAATGAAAAGTGTAAAGGACCTGTGCAAAAGAAAACTGCAAAATGCTTCTTCAAGAAATAAAAGAGGACACGAGGAAATTGAAACACATTTCCCGCTCATGGATTGGGAGAATTAACATTGTCAAAATGATAATACTCCCTAGAGCTTTATACAGATTTAATGTGGTTCCTATAAGGATACTCATGACATTTTTTCAAAGAAATTGAGCAAACACTCTTGAAGTTTGTGTGAATAATAACCCCCCAGCATAACTAAAGCCATCCTTGGGAAAAAAGATGGGAAGCATATCCTCTTCCCAACTTCAAACTGTACTGCAAAGTGGTAATAATTAAAATAGCATGGTATTGGAGTAAATACAGACCTGTAGACCTATGGACTGTAGTTTAGTACCCTGACACTCATGCTCAAATACATGATCTTTGATAAAGGAGCAAAAAATTACAAAATGGAGCAAGGTAAGCCTCTTCAATAACTAGGAACCTACTTGTAAAACAAATGAATTTGGACCTCTGTCTAACTCCATGCAGAAAAGTGAGATGAAAAAGAGATCAAATTGAGATTAAAGATCTCAATTTAAAAGCTGAACTCATAAAAGTACATTCAAGAAAACATTAGAAAAATCCTCTACAATATTGAAGCTAAAGGCATCTTCAAAAATGAAACACCACTAGTAAAAGCAATTGGGAGCAAAGAACAACATATGGGACTACATAAGACTAAAAAAAACCCTTTGCACCGAAAAGAAACAGTGCCCAAGATACAAAGAGAGTCCAGAGAGTGGGAAAGAAAATTCACCCAATACCCATCTGATAAGGGGTTAATATCCAGGATATATCAGGCACTGGTAGAAAATTACAAGAAGAAAATGGCCAGCTCCATCAAAAAATAGGGAGAAGGGCTTAACTCCAGGTGAGTGCAGAACCTTTAGGCTCACCTCCCATCACATGCCTCTGGGCAGGCAGGACACCTAAAGCCTGACGGCCAGAGTGTGAACTTCCACAGACCAGGACCCTCCCATCACCGCGCAGCCCTCTGATCCACCACTGCTTAACTCCTGGTGTGTGCAGAACCTTTAGGCTCACCCCACATCACATGTCTCTGGGTAAGCAGGACACCTGAAGCCTTATGACCAGAGTACAAACTTCTGCAGACCAGGACCTCCCCTTCCCTGCGCAGCCCTCTGATCACCACTGCTTTACTCCAGTCACTCTATTCTAGGTTTCACACCCCCAAAACTCAAAACCTAGCTAGCATCTGCACTAGCTTCCACCACGAAGTACTTTATTTTCCTACATCCTCTATAGTAGTACTAGTTACATTTTCCACAGTACACCCTACATCCCTCAAAATCTGTGAACAATTATCAACAACCTTTACCGTACTTCCCAGACACACAGTGTCTAATACACTCAAGTTGCAACCTATAACAATCATAATGGTAGAGAACGCAGAATTATGTCAAGTTCCATAAGCGAAGCCACCTGCCAAGAGAAGCCAAGCAATAATGATGAGCTGGATGATCTCTCTGATAAGCAATTTCAAAGAGAGTTGTTAAGAATGCATAAGGAGCTCAAGGAAGCAATGGAACACAGAGCCAATAAAATGGAAGAGGATATGAAATCAGAAGTGAGGGAAAATCGAAAGGAAAATGCAAGTAGAAATAACAGACATTAGAAATGAGATGGGGGAGGTGTGTGTGATCCTTGCGTCTCCATGGACCCAATCAGCCCCAGGGAACAGCCCGGAACTTCCATCAACAGGAACCAAGGCAAAGCCTTGGTTTCACCCCAGACCCCTGCGCTTCTGGGAACGTCTGCAACCTCCCCCACAGGTGTGTGTGTGTGTGTGTGTGTGTGTGTGTGTGTGTGTGTGTGTGTGTGTGATCCTTGCGTCTCCACATACCCAATCAGCCCCAGGGAACAGCCGGAACTTCCATCAACGGGAACTGAGGCAAACTGCCTTGGTTTCACCCCAGACCCCTTGGGCCCTGCTCTTCCGGGAGCGGCTACAACCTCCCCCACAGGTGTGTGTGTGTGATCCTTGCATCTCCGCGGACCCAATCAACCCTAGGAAACAGGCGAGAACCCTAAACCCACATCCCAAAACTCAAAACCTCAGATCCTCTCACTATCTATCTTGCATGAGGTACCAGTGAACCGTTGGTCCTACACTCCTTGCCACCCACCCAAACTCTGCAAACAGCCCAGACACCTACTAACTGTACTATCTAGTCACCCAAGAGCTCACATTTGCAAACTAAAATAGTCATAATGGTAAAAGCAATGCAAAATTCCATCAAGCTCAGTGAGTGAAGTCACTAGTCCAGATGAGCCAAGTAATACCGATGAGTTGTATAACCTCTCTGATAAGGAATTTCAGAAAGAATTGTTACATATGCATAAGGAACTCAAAGAAGCAATGGAATACAAAATCAATAAAATACAAAAGGACATGAGAGAAGAAGTGAGGAAAATGGAAATGGAAATGACAGATATTAAAAATGAGGTAAATGAAATGAAAAACACAGTGGAAGGCCACTATAGCAGAATAATAGCTACTGAAGAAAAAATTAGTGATTTTGAAGACGAGTTCCAAAGATTCTCTACACAACACCAGAAGATGGATAAAAGACTAACAATTACCGAACAGAGAACAAGAGATAATGGGGATGAAGCCAGAAGAAACAATATACGGATCATTGGGGTCCCAGAAGGGCAAGAAGAAAACCCTGATGAATAAGAAACTGTCAAAGCCATAATTGCTGAGAAGTTCCCGGAACTAAAGAACGCTTGCCTCAAGATCCAGGAGGCCTGTAGGATACCAGCTAAAAGAAACCCCAACAAGAACACTCCAAGACACATCTTAATTAAAATGACAAAAACTATAGAGAGAGACAGAATACTGAAAGCAGCAAGAACAAAGAAGGAAATCACATACAAAGGAACATCCCTAAGATTTACAGCAGACTTCTCTGATGAAACACTCCGAGCCCAAAAGCAATGGTGGGATATTGTGAAAAAGCTCAATGAACTGCAGGCTTCACCAAGAATTCTTTACCTGGCCAGACTCACATTCAGATATGAAGGAAAGATACACAACTTCATGGATAAGCAACAACTCAGGAACTTTATGGATCAAAACCAACTTTAAAAGGACTGAAGGTTCTACTGTAATCCGACCAAACCCAAAAGCACAACAAGCACAAGCAGAAAGATGGCACAAAAATCCTATGGCAATAATCTCTCTCAATGTCAATGGTCTAAATGCACCAATTAAGAGACACAGAGAGACAAAATGGATTAAAAAAATGAACCAGACATTATGCTGTCTAAAACAAACAAATCTGAATAATCAGAACAAACAGAGACTCAAAGTCAAAGGTTGGAAGACCATTCTCCATGTAAACGACTCCTCCAAAAAGGCTGGTGTGGCGATATTAGTATCAGATAATATAGACTTCAGACTGAAAAAGATTAGAAAGGACAATGAAGGTCATTTCATATTAATTAAGGGTATGTACACCAGGAAGAAATTACACTACTAAACATATATGCACCCAATGAGGGGCAAACAAAATACATAAAACAACTGCTAAGAGACCTCAAAGAAGACATTAACAGTAGCACAATAATAGTTGGAGACTTCAACACTCTTCTATCAACTATGGATGGAAAAACAAGACTGAAACTCACAAAGGAAGTATTGGCCCTGAAGGAAGAAATGGAAGAAAGAGAGCTAGTGGATATATAAAGGGCTTTTCATGCTAAAAAGCTGAATACACATTTTCTCTAGTGCACATGGAACATTCTCCAAGATAGACCACATGCTGAGTCACAAAGCATACCTCAATAACATAAAAAAGATAGAAATAGTGTCAGCTATCTTTTCAGACTATGATGCACTGAAAATGGAAGTTAACTGTAAACAGAAACAGGGAGTCAAACCAAAGACCTGGAAACTGAACAACTCACTGCTGAACAACAAATGGTTCATAGAAGAAATCAACAGGAAATCCAAAGATTTCTGGAAACAAATGAAAATGAAGGCACCAACTATAAGAACTTGTGGGACATGGCAAAAGCCGTGTTAAGAGGGAAGTTTATAGCTCTGCAAGCATTCATCAGGAAACAAGAAAGGGCCCACATAAATAACCTGACTACACAGCTGAAGACATTAGAGAAAGACCAACAAAAAGGAGCCCAACCCAGGCAGAATAAAGGAAATAATAAAACATAGAGAATAAATCAATGAGTTGGAAACCAAAAAACCAATCCAAAAGATTAATGAAACCAAGAGCTGGTTCTTTGAAAAAATAAACAAGATTGACAAACCATTGGTAAGACTTGTAAGGACAGGGAAAGAGAAAACCCAAATAAACAGAATCAGAAATAAAAATGGTGACATCACAACAGAAACCACAGAAATCCAAAAGATCATCAGAGATTATTTTGAGAGCCTTTTATGGCATGAAAAAGGAGAACCTGGAAGAAATGGATAAATGCTTGAAGTCCTATAACCTCCCACGGCTGAAACAAGAAGACCTGCAATACCTGAATAAGCCTATCACCATTGAGGAAATTGAAATAGTAATTAAAAGTCTGCCCAAACACAGAAGCCCAGGTCCAGATGAATTCACTAGTGAATTCTACCAAACCTTTAATGACGACCTACTGCCAGTTCTTCTCAAGCTCTTCCAGAAAATGGAAGAAACAGAAACACACCCAAACAGATTCTAGAGGCACATATCACCCTGATACTCAAAGCAGGGGGAGACAACACAGAAAGAAAACTACAGACCTATCTCCCTGATGAAAACAGATGCTAAGATCTTCAACAATACTAGCTAACAGAGCCCAAAGACTTATCAAAAAGATTATGCATCATGATCAAGTAGGATTCATCCTGGGAATGCAAGGATGTTTCAACATTCGCAAGTCAATCAACATAATCCATCATATCAATAAGAGAAAAAATAAAAACCATATGATCCTATCAATAGACGCAGAGAAAACATGTGAAAAGTTCCAGCACTCATTCATGATTAAAACCCTCCAAAAAATGGGAATTGAAGGAATCTTCCTCAAAATAGTCAAAGCGAACTACCAAAAGCCCACAGCGAGTATCATTCTCAATGGGGAAAAATTGAAAGCCTTCCCCTTAAGATCATAGACGAGACAAAGTTTCCCCCTTTCACCTCTTTTACTCAATATAGTACTGGAAGTACTTGCCATAGCAGTCAGAGAAAAAAAGGACATTAAGGGCATCCAGATAGGCAAGGGAATAAGCCAAGCTATGACTATTCGCAGATGGCATATTATACCTAGAGAATCCTAAACTCTCTACCAAAAATCTCCTAGAAATAATAGATGCTTATAGTAGAGTGGCAGGGTACAAAAACAATACCCAAAAGTTGGTGGCTTTCCTATATGCAAATAATGAAAGAGAGGGAAAGGGATATTAAGAACATGATCTCATTCACAATTGTGCCACAGAAAATTAAATACCTAGGGAATCAGTTTGGCCGAAGCACAAAAAGGACCTCTACAAAGAGAACTACAAAACATTATTACTTCAAGAAATAAAAGAGGACACAAGGAAGTGAAAACACATTCCCTGCTCACGGATCAGGAGAATCAACGTTGTCAAAATGGTAATACTTCCTAGAGCTTTATACAGCTTCAATGCCATTCCGATAATTATACCCATGACATTCTTCAAAGAAATTGACCAAACACTTCTGAATTTTGTATGGAATAATAAACGCCCACAGATAGCTAAAGCAATCCTTGGGCAAAAGAAGACGGGAGGCATCACCTTTCTCAACTTCAAACTCTACTACAAAGTAGTGGTAATTAAAACAGTATGGTATTAGAATAAAAATAGACCTGGGACCTATGTAATAGAGTTGAGTATCCTGAAAACTAGCCTCAAATACATGAACAATTAATCTTCGATAAAGGAGCAAGGAGAGACTCTTTAACAAGTGGTGCTGGGAAAACTGGGCAGCTACATGTAAAAAGTAAATTTAGACCTCTATCACCATGCACAAAAAATCAGATCGACATGGATTAAAGATCTAAATATCAGACCTAAATCCATAAAGTACATTGAAAAAAATATAGGACTGGGAAAGAATATTCACCCAATACCCATCTGATAAGGGGTTAATATCCAGGATATATCAGGTACTAGTAGAACTTTACAAGAAGAAAACATCCAACCTTATCAAAAACTGGGGAGAAGAAATGAATAGAAACTTCAGCAAGGAAGAAGTTCAAATGGCCAAAGACATGAAAAAATGCATCATCATTAATCATCAGAGAGATGCAAATCAAAACAACAATGAGATATCATTTTATACCACAGAGACTGGCACATATCCAAAAGAGCAACAAGTGCTGGCGTGGATGCGGGGAAAAGGGGACACTCATCCATTGTTGATGGGAATGTCGACTGGTACAGTCTTTTTGGAAAACAATATGGACATTCCAAAGACTAGAAATTGAGCTCTCCTTTATCATACCACTTCTGGTATGGTATTAGCTCTAGGAATGTACCACTCCTGGGACTGTACCCTGGGAACCAAAAATACGCAGTGGAAACACCATCCCTACTTTTATATTCATAGCAGCATTATTCAAAATAGCCAGAATCTGGAAACAACCAGAGTGCCCGAAAATTGATGACTGGATAAAGAAACTTTGCTACATCTGCACAATGGAATACTATGCAGCTGTTAGGAAAAATGAAGTTATGAAATTTGCCTATAAATGGATGGACATGGAGAGGATCATGTTGAATGAAATTAGCCAGGGAGAGAGACAGTTATAGAATGACTGCATTTATTTGCATGACATAATGTATACATACATATATATATATATATATATATATATATATATACATATTATGATACCAATATCCAATATCAGACAAAATGTTGATCAGGAGGCCTTGCCAAAGGTGGAAACTACCACAAATGTGTGGGAGCTGAGATTAGGTAAGACAGAGAAAGGAATAGAAGGCCAATAATTGTCCAAAGTCTATTACAATCCACAACATGTAAGAGAGGGGGGAGAGAGAGGATGGGAGAAAGAGAAAGAGAGAAAAGAGGTGGGGAACCTGCCACGGAGGCAAGTTAGGGGAGGTGGGAGTGTATCGGGGACATTGGTGGTGGGAGGTGGGCACTGGTGGAGGGATGGGTGCTGGAACACTGTCTGACTGAAATCCAAACATGAACATTTTTGTAATTGTGTATCTCACGGATATATAATAAAATACTAAAGAAAAACCATAACTGACAGTCTAGTAAGAAAATAATAAAGTAAAATGGCCACAAATAAATAAATAAATAAATAAATAAAATAAAATGCTCACTGCAGGCATCCATTAGGCAGGACAGGTTCTGGTCCTGGTCAATATCCCAGAGCCTCAGAAGAAGCCAGAGTTACCCCACTCACCATAGTTGCAGCCATTTTCAATGTCTGTATTCCATAGCTCATCAGAGTCCCACCCAAGAGAGAAGCTGAGTTTAAGCCCAGGTTTACAGCTCTCGGCAACTAAAGTCACCTGGTTTCTGTTGAGATGGAATTATGTTCCTTTTACCCCACCTCTGTCCCTTCCAGGAGGCCTGGTGAACCCGCCCACAGACACATGGGTCAGAGCTGCCACTGGCTCTTCCCAAGGCTTTACAGCTGCTCAATTTCTCAACTAGTAGAAATCAGTCATGTTCTGGAATCTCAGAAAGTAAATTCAAGAAGAGAATTTAGCCAGATTCTCCTATAACCAACCAGAGGGGTAAAAAATGGACTATCGATAACATTGCCATGTATGTGCTTTAATGGTCAATATATTTAGTGCCAGCTGAGGGAGCAGGCATAGGGATTGGCAGTGGGTGGGAAATGAGGGTTTTTGGTGGTGGGAACACACTGGCGGTGGGAATGGTGTTGAAGTATGAATCTTTCTAGCAACTGTATTATGAAAACCTTTTTACTTTGTAACTATGGTTCTCCCTGTGCTCCACTGATCATGAGGCATCCAGGAGGGAGGGCGGAGTTCTGGCCCTGGCCTGCCATCTCTATAGAGCTTCAGAAGAAGCCAGAGGAACCCTGTATCATGATGGCAGTCATTTTCAACATCTGGACTCTACAGTTCATCAGAGCTCCACCCATGAGAAAAGCCGATCTCTAGCCCTGCTCATCAGAGTCTCTCTATAGAAAAGCCTATTTCAACCTTACGTATGCTCAAATCAGAGACACAGGGCAGTCATAGAGCAGAGCTGCTACCAGCTCTCCCTGTGCTCTGCTGATCATGACGAGTACTGGAGGGAGGGCAAGTTTGGCTCTGGTCTGCCATCCCTGTAGAGCTCAGAAGAAACCAGAGGCAGCCATCTTCAACATCCAGACTCCACAGCTTGTCAGACCTCCACCCAAGAGAAAAGCCAATCTCTAACCCTGCTCATCAGAGTCCCACCCCATAGAGAAGCCTATTTCAAGTCCAGGTATGCTCCAACCAGAGACACAGCTACATGGGGTAGAGCTGCTACTGGTTCTCCTTGTTGCTTTCCCCCAGTTCATCATTAAATCAATTGAGAGCCCCTCTACTACCGGAGTATCCCACCCACACAGCAGAGCCTGCATATTCAATATGCTACCCATGTTGTATTCAATATGCCAGTACAGTAATGATGATGGACCTCATTCCCATGACCTGACTGAATGGTTTGAGGGTCTCCATGTTCTGTAATGAACAGATGTCCCTAGGGCTACACTAGCACACAACAGGGACAAATGGAGACATTACTGCTGCCTTCTTGAGCAATTTGATGAAAAACTGGAAGACTAGTGATACAAGAGATACAAATCATGGTGTTTCAATAAAAATATTTTAAGTATCAAAATAAAAAATAAATAATAAAAGGCTCATTGTGTTGCTTATCAATTTGCAGGTGTTTATAAAAGATAGAGAAAAGTCACAGAATTTTCCAGTCAGTCCTAAATCACTCTGGGCATTGCCTATTATGTCAATCTCTCTGTCAGCATAGGCTCCAGGGCAGAGTTTATGGTCATGAGAAACTCTGGATGCCATAGTACCTTGGGGAGGAAATCCTGTTAGGTCAATTGGGGAGATAAAGAACAGCTGGAAAGGGAAACTGCGGATAGTTTTGTGGCTTCCTCTTTCACTAGTACCTAAAAGAGAGAAGAGAGAAATTGATGGTTTTTTTCCCCACAAACAATCTTACTCTCTGGTTGGGATTGGGGCATTTTGAGGACTAGTTGAATGTTGGAGAACACCCCTTTAAGAGATGTTGTGAAATGCCTCTTTAAGAGATAACAGTTGGGACCAGGTTTTCTGAGCCTGGCCTGAGAGAGCAAGAAGAGGAGAGAGCCCACACTTGCCCAGGAGACTTGGAGAATAGAGTCTTTGGGGAGTTTTGAGAGAGAGTAGGTTGGAGAAAACTGGAGAGTTTGCTAGCAGAGGAGAGATGAAAGAGTGGATCATGCTGAACAGCCTGCTGGAAGAACCCCAGTGGCTCTGCCTACTAGAAAAACTACTGGGAAAGAGGTTCTTGGGCTAAGGTGGAGTGAGGAAACAGCTAAAAGAAATACTAAATACTGTCAGTCAGCCACAGCTGAAAACTGACAGTTGAAAAAGTGGATTATAATAGAAAAGGGTAGTTTGTAGTGAAGTAGGTAGTTTTGTGTGGGGAGCATGGTATTAAGTTTTGATGATGGAAATGTAAGCTTTGTATCTGTACTTTGATTCATAGATTTTATTGATTTTTAGCATACATTCTTAAAGATGATTCTGTTTATGGGTGGAAAATTTTAAAGATGTGTGTCCCTGCCCATACTTGGAATGAACTTCCCTGTTCTAAGCTAAGAAAATGCTGATTTTTTTGAAACTGCTCTGTAGCCATGTGAATAAGATGACATGATTGTGTGCAGCCCTGCGTCTCTCTCTATGTGATGATCATGAGGTATTTGCAATAATGCCTTATAAAAAGCAGGCCCTTGGACCTGTGAGCATTGTCTAAGGTTTCAGGTGGTTGCTGGGCCTAGACCCCTGCTCTAATCAGCCAGTGTGAAGACCTCTTTGTTCTCCTTCAAAGACTGTCTTGGTGTGCTTGATTAAGCAAATTCCCACTACAACAGAGTTTTGATCATAAAAAAAATAAGCATCTGAAAGGAGTTCTGACCTCTAATACCCATTTTGAGATTGAGGATCAGCCCAACTGTAAGGTTGAGACCCTTTTGGGGAGGATTCCTGGAAGTCAAGACCCAGATAGAGTCTGAATGACATCAACTCCTAAGGAGAAGGCTGAACCTTGATAGGAGAGGGGATTCCTCAGAAGAAATAGGAATGATAAAACCGGATAAAAACCACATGAAATTTCCTGAAAATACCATAGCAAATACCATAGCAACTTAACGAAAGCCCCGATCTGGGGATACTTGGAAAGGACCTATAAAAAAGCAAATGGTGAGCACTACTTTTTTGGGGTCACCCACACTCGATTTGGGGTGTGTATTTTTTCCCTCTAAAGAGCATTGTCTTGTTACTCTCTTTTCTCTTACGAAACTCATACTCTCTCCGAATGCATTTTTCTTTTTTCCTCACTCTTTATTTGTTCCAGTTCTTGTTTGGGGGCCACCCCTGGTGCCATTTAGGGGGCTATTCTCAGCTCTCTGTTATCTCTTATATCAGAGCTCAGGAGACCTGTTAGTGCCCGGAATCAAAGCGAGAACTGCAGCATTCCAGCAATTTGAACTCCTTGTTTTTTTTTTTTAAATAAAAAGCTCTTGACAATGCTCCATTTTTTCTCCCGAAATTCCTTTTAGCAAGTAAAGGTACTGAACCTTGGAAATATGAGCATATGTTTAGGGAAGACCACAATCACATTTCAGTCTGAAAATCTTCAACCCCCAATATTCAGGTAAAAGGAACCAGCTCCCATGCCATGAAGATCGGGTGAGCCCCAGGTTCAGCTGAGCTGTTACTTCATGGAACTGGCAGGACCACTATGCCTGCTATGTGGGAACTTGTGCATATTTTTCTGCACCTTGATCATTGTGCATATTTTTCTGCGCCTTGATCTCCTGGGTACTGCAACATAAAAAGCAGTGAAGAGCCAAGCAGGGGGAAATAGCACTTACTCTATTTTGGTTATCCCCACCTCATCTCAGCATCCTCTTGGCAATAGTAGATCAGTGGGAGAAGAGAAGACCAAACTCAGGCTGACATTAGAGATTTAACAATTTACTGGGGTGGGGGGAAGGTGGGGTGGAGAGAATCTTGTAAAACTTAATCATAACATCATTAAACAATATTTATCTCTCAGGTTTGACCTGTCTTCAGTAATTTCTTTAGAACTCCTGGTGCTCACTCTTTTTATCCATCTCTGACTAAACCTAATTTAATATTAAATATGCATACATGAGAATATTCTTTAGAATTAAAAACAATGCAAAGACCAAGGGGATATGAAAAGTTAGAAGAAATGTACCTGTGGATAGCAGGATCGAGTATTAGATGCCAGCTCAGTTACAACTCTACACTTCGGATACTGGCTTCCATGACTATAGAATACATGGTCAGATGAGCTGCCATATTCAAACTGTCCTTCTCCTATCTACAAAGTGACCAGGCCAGTGCAGAGGCTCTGGGCAGCAGTGTAGTGCAACACATGACTATAGAGTAAGAAACAGGGCCACATGGGAAGAGTTTTATCTTGTGGGGGAATATGTTTTTTCTTCTCTGTGCAGTGAATTCTGTATAAAAGGGAGCTGTTTGTCTCATAATTTTCTAATCTTTTCTATTCCAAACATGGAATGCAGACAGGAATTAGTCATATATAGGAAAATCAGAAGGACTCCTAATATATGATGGTCAGGCCCAACTCTAATATTCCCATTATTGGGGACTGGATCCCAGATGGAATGCAAAAAAAAGAAACAAAAAGAGTTTGTAAAGCAGTGTCATTTGCCTGAAAACCAGATGCAGTGTTTACTGCACTCAGTACTATTTGCCTATTTAACACAGCTGTTTGCTGGGAAGTTTACTTATTTAAACTTAATAAATTAGTTTATTTATTCCCTTTAATGTGGTTTTAATACATTTTATTTGTTTGGTATTTGGACCACATCTGGTGGTATTCAGGACTTACTTCTGGCTCTGTGTCAGAGATAGCTCCTGACGGGTTTAGGAGACCCTAAGTAGTGCAGGGATTGAATCCAGGTCTGCTGTGTGCAAGGCAAACATCCTACTCACTGCACAAGTAGTTTCTGATTTTTTTTGTGGGAGGAACATCCACCAGGTGTTCAGGGGCTTATTCCTGGCTCTGTACTCAAGGATTACTCCTGAAAGGTTTGGGGGACAGGATGAGGATCAAGCCGGGTGATTCCATATGCAAGACAAGCACCTGATGCACTGTGCTATCTTCCAGGCCCCCTTCTTTGGGTAGTCATAACATGGCCTTTGTGTCATTGTTCAATGTTCTCCTTCCTGAGGGTCTCAGTGATTTACCCTCTTAGCCTGGAAATCTGCATTTTGAAAATTTTTCAGATTTTTCAGATGAGGTCTGCATTTGTAAAAGCTATCATGCTTCTGATCATTTGGGGTTCAGAGAGTGTCTTCCAATATACATCACCAGGATCCCTCTATCTCTCTGTCAGCAGTAAGTGGGGGGACCTTATTCCATTTCTCTGTCTTTTGACTTGACTTCCCTATAGTTCCACTCTAGAAAAACTAAAGATGACTTTAAGCATGGGAGAGGGTAGGGGGAAAGGTTATCTCTCTTCAAGTTAGTGACTGCTTCAAAGAACTCTAAAACTAAGTAATTCTGGGGCAATAGTGCAGCAGATATGGAGCTCACCTTTGCACACAGCTGACCTGGGTTTAATCCCTGGTATGTCTTGTCCCCCAAGTCCACCGGGAATAATCCTTGAGTACAGAGCCAGTAATAAGCCCTGAACACCTGGTGGATGTTCCCCCAACAACAACAAAAGAAACTACTTGTAATTCTTTAAGTTGATTTAAGCAATGACATCAACAGGGACAACTCCAACAGACTGCAAGTCTCTGTTCCGGTTCCCCTGTGCCTGTGCCTCATCTCTGGGCTTGGGGTCTCATCTCCAAACTTTTTGGAGAGCTCTACATTTCTTTTGCATGGGGGGAATTAGAAATTTTTATTGAAAAATAGAAGAGCAAAGAAAGCTTTCCAAGTGGGTAGAAACTTAATATAGGCCAAGTTAAGCTCTACATTTCAACCCTTTTGTTGTGGGAAAAATCTCCATGAAACCACTCCCTGACATCCTTTCACCCTTCCTTACCCCCTCTTCTGCCAGGTCCTCTTCTTTCCTGTTGTGTGTTTTGAAATTAGGTCTAATCATTTTTATACTAGAAATAGTGAGAAGGAGGGGGCAAGATTTGAGGCCTGCAGAATAAATGGGTCATTAAGTGGCCTAAGCTGTAGCTGAAATATTTTTTTTTGCAAAGACCCTCATTTTCTTCTGTGAAAGTTTAGCATCATGATCCCTTTTCCCCAGCAGCTGCTGGATGATTTAGCTCACTAGTATATATCTCTGCACAGGTCCAATTAGCAGCGACTGTCTTTGCGTGCTCCCCTGCTCTCCTGTAGTGTTCCTATCTAGTCTCATTAGTAACTGTCCTCCTTTCTTGTCTAGGTATTTTATTCCCTCCATTAGATTTCACACCCTGAAAGGAAGAGCCCATATCTTCTATTTCATTTTAATTCCCTCAATTCTCTACAAACAGTCCTTAATGGATACTCTTGGCTGCCGGAGATGTCTATCCAAACAGCTTTGACACTACTAGTGCCCTGGGCTTTTCACAGGAAGCTTGTCCTGTGGAGTTGTTCTTTTCAACCTTGACCACATCACTAAATCCTATTTGACTGAGTGTTTTCTTGTTATCATAAAATGCTGCTGCCAGGGAATTTAAGCTCACACTCAGAAATAGATTTTGAGGACAAGGGGCATCTCCATCTCACTCCAGACACTGGTTTCCTAGCTCAGGGAACTCGTGTGTCCTGAACAGTACTGCTGCCATATTTTCAACCAGTCTCATCCACTGAGCAGAGAATGGTTTGCCTGACAGGCGTGGAATGAAGGGTATTTTTGTCCCTTTCTTGAATTATCAAAAATAAAGACAAGGCCATCCATAGAACAATGACAGCTAAATAATATGAGACTTGTGAATGAGCATAATGAATGCAGAGAAAATTGCAGACAATTAGGCAGAAACACTGTCCCTGTCTTCCTAGGCACAGCAACGCCTTTCTAAACTACTCTCTTCCTTCCTTTCCATCCTATCCAGGATTTCTGAGGACGTACAAGCATTTCGTCATTTTCACAGTGTTTTTTTTCTTTGTTACTATTTGAGTAGTTTGTCTTTAGCTTTTTCACTGTTAAATCTCCCTTCAATGAGAATATGAGTGATGTCGTGGAGTCCCGTGTTGCTAAAACTGCTAGACTGATGGGTGATGATTTTGGGTGAAGCATTAGACAGTGATAGCACAAATAAAAACCGAGGGTCTGGGGAATTGGCCTTCAAATCTTGAGAGAAAAGTGTGATGTTAATCAATCAGGCACCCAGAAATCCTTCACAGGGTGTTTTTATCAGCCAGAGTATGAGACCTTTAGGTTAAAGTCATAAATAACATTACATTTGAATGATGATGACGAATATGAAGACAGTTCTTTTATTTTGACTGATTATGCTCTGTGACCAAATGTGGAAACCATGGGCCTTACTGGTTGTCAGAAGAAAGTGGAGACTGCATTCCTTTAACTCTGACTTTGTTTTTATAAGGGTCCTGAGTTTTATTGTTATTAATTCAGTTATTAATCAGTTATTAGTTTAGTAAAAAGTGATGAATGCACAAAGTTTTCTAGTTTACTTAAAAGAGCATTATCTTCTTTACACAACTTACTCCCAAATTGTCTTGTTCATTTCAGTGTAATAAACTTTATGCTTAAGTATAACCTAAGAGAAATTTTCATAAACGTTTATGAAAATCAGTTTCACTTATAAGGAGAAAATTCAGCCTCTCTGCTAGTGTAGGCCTTAGTGAAATCCCTTTATATAGTAATCTTGAGTCTATTCAAACTTTTATTGCTCTTTTCCTGGTGTGTGCTGACCCTCTTTAACCTACAATTAAGTTTTTGTTTTCTACCCTTGATCCTGTTTGGGATGAAGACTTATACTTTAGGTCTTTTGATGCCCCTAAGTTTGCAAATTAGGCTGAGAATATTTAAGAATTAAAACAGAATTTGATTTATTTACCCTATACCTAGACATATATGTCTGTATCACAAAGAAATTTAATTTATATTTAGGGTTTGGGGGTCCCCAAGTGATTAAAAATCCTTCACTCATATGTGTTTATGTGAAGATGCAAACATCATCCAGGCCTTAAAAGAGCCCCCAACACAAAGCAGCAGCTTGTGTTAGAGACTTGTGAAATACAGCTAGGATTCCTTTCAATTCAAAATGTGCTCTATTTATTCCATACTTCAATCATCAGACTTCTTATCACATACACTTGCTGAGATCTTAAGGAATGAACACACCTGTTTGGAGAGTAGTGGGTAAAGAATTTGGTGCAATATCTTCTGACAATGTTAAGAGGATATGGCAAATCTCCTGGTGTGGGGTGAGTTAGAACAGAAAGAAGAGTCAAGTATTTTTATTTTCTCTGTATTTAATCTCTGATGGTAACTAAAGTCAATAACAAAAGTTGGCTGAGAGTAAAAGTGATGAGGAAAATAAAGTTGATTGAATGATGGTAGTTTTGATTACTTGGTATTAATAATGTCACAAAAATATTCCTAAGTGCATTTATACTGCAAAGAGAGTAATCCAAGAAGGAAAATTAGGCCAGTAGAAAGTTTCTTCTTAAGAAGAGACATTTCAATGACAACGAAAGTTAAGAGAATTCCATGCTTAACTGAAGCACCAAATGAAGAAACTTTGAGTTAATTAATTGCCTATTCTTATAAAGACAAGATATTCTTAGTGAAGCAAAGGATCCAAACAACAAATGTCTTTCTTCTGCCTAGTTTATTTGATTTAATAAGAAGGAAGAGGTCAGAAAGGGTTATGAATATTAATTTTTTTTCAATGAGAATTGCAGTTTCTATTTGTTCAGGTCCTTCCCCCTCTCTTCCTTACACCAAGAGTCATTGATCTCCATTAGATATACAGTCACATTTTAGGGACTTGTCCCAAATTGGGGAATGTCCATATGTATGTTAAAATAAAATTCAACATTATTGTTAGCACTAAAGTTGGAGAGGATGAAAAACTGGCTCCATGCCCTTTCATGATTTGCAATCAGACTGTTGATGCATAAACTTTGGTTGGAGAAGAATAGGTCCTCTGATAATAATTCTGAATGTTAATTCTCAGTGCTCTTCTTAGATTTATTTAGCTTCCCCAAATACCATTCTTCAAATTAATGGTCCATTTGTTTAAACAGAAAAAATGGAGGGGAAAAAGTGAGGCAGATCTCTAGTTTAGCTTTGAGAGAGGGATTTTGGTTCCCTATCTAGGTTGCTCTGAAAAAGGAGGATAAAAGGAAGTAAAAGGCGCTGTGATCTTTCTTCCCAAGAAACAGTACACAGGTGCTGACGTTAAGAACAATGATAACACTTTCTGAAATATAAAGACATTTTATAGTTATTTTTACAAATTATAATGCCTTTGTAGGATTTTAATTTGCTGTGTGGTGGGGAGGGACGGATATTCACTATTTTCCTATCTATTGTGTCTGCTTTTAAAAAATGAATGAATTTTTCTTTACTTTCTTCTTTTCTCCCCCCTTTCCTTTTTATCTTTTTGATGCCCACCCCCTGTCATTTTTATTGAATTACAGTGAGATACATATTACAAAGTGATTCATGATTGAGATTCAGTCATAAATTATTCCAACACCCAGTGCACATTTCCCACCACCGATAATGTCTCCAGTTTCCCTCTGGCCACCCCTCCACGCAACATGCCTCTAAGTCAGACCATTTCTCTTTCTCTCTATTCTCACTCTCTATCTGTTTTAGGCCAAACCCAGTGAGTCTCAGGGGGTTACTCCTGGCTCTGAGCTCAGTGACCAATCATTACAGAGCTCATGAGACCATATGTGGTGCTAGTGCTCAAACCTAGGTCCTCTGTGTTCAAGGCAAGTGCCCTCTTCACTGTACTATTTATTTCGATCCAATTTATGAGTATACTTTGATAACACAAAATTATCCTCACTTTTTCATTTAGATAATATAATTTAAGTACAGAGTAAGTTCTGGGGGCAAATTATGGGACTTGTGTAAAGGACACAGAAGCTGTGAGTCAGGCAGTCATCATTGTATATTGCAGGGAACTTAGGTAGTATGAAGGGGAAAGTCAACGGTCAATTCAATAAAAGAATCACTATGGTGTTTCCCAAGTAAGGGTTACTTGGGAACATATTACAGGGGAAGAAGGGAAATTCAACCCAGGAAAGTCAGGTAATATACCTAAGCTATACAACCACCAGTTCGCCCTCAGGATACTCCAAAGAGCTCACAGGAGGTGAAAATGCACAAAAGGGAGGGAGCAGGGCAAATCATGAAATAGGGGGACAACTGGCAAGCAAGAGGAACACAGAAGGAAACAGATTCAGAAGTACACCACAATCAGAGCATAGTTAAGAAGCACTGAACTAAAGAAATAGATATAAACACTAAGACCAGAAGAATCTTAAGGGAAAGAAGTGATAATTTGGTATGCATGGGAGAGCAACTGAGGAATACAATGTCTTTATATCTGGTGGCTGTAGAAGGGTGAGTTTTCCATTAACAAGTATGCCCAGAGTTGAATCTGGTTCAGCCAAAGCCCTGGAGTGTATTCCACTACCTCTAGCCCAAACACAAATGTAGACACATACCTGGTACCCATAAAGACACAGACCAATCCAGACAGAAGAGAGACCTCCTGGAGCATATGCCTTTGGGGAACAAATAGAACCACACTCAATGGTGAGAGACAACACAGAAAAGAGATGCCAGTGTCCTAGTCAGTCCTATTCAGACAACTAAACATTAAAAAATGAAGAACATTAAAAAATGAAGAAAGAAACTAAAAGTCATTTTCATCAACACTGAGTGACAAAAAATACAGGAAGATCCCAAATTACTGAACATTTTTTATCTGCTTGAAGATCCATATCAACCCTATAAGTGTTGATATATGAAATTGATATTTGAACAGAGAATAAGTAAACTTGAAGATAGTCCAATACAAAACTCATTCAAATAGAAGTCAAGAAACTAAACAAAATAGTAAGACTTGGCAACCGAAAGTATGAAGGTGAAAATAGTATAAGCGAACTTGAATATACAGTGCACAGCTCCATCAGGAAAGCAGAGGCAGTTGAAAATTAGAGAATAAAATAAAAACCAAGTGAATATATAAGAAATTATTGACAATTCTAGAAGAAAAGACCTCAAAGTAATACAAATTCTTGAAAGAAAAGGAAGTAATATGAGAAGAAGGCCTAGCTAAAGAAATAATAGGTGAGAAAATTCTGAATAAGAAGGAGAATATTGGGTTGCTGATCTAAGAGACTCATGGAATACTAATCAAAGTAAATCTGAACATAAAAATACCAAGATATATTGTAATCAAAATGGCAAGAACCAAAGCAGAGGCAAATTGCTTAGAACAGCAAGAGAGAAGCAAAACCACATGTACACTGGGGAAAATTAAAAATTTGCATCATATTTTTCTAATGAAATTCTATAAACAAAATGAAAATGTAATGACATATATGAAGAACATGTAAAGAACATTTAGATGACAATTGCCAAAAGATTGAACTCCACTGTTGGATAAGCTCCACTCAGAAATTAACACATTGTAAAACTCAGGTATGGAGTTTTAAGACTGAAATTGGGGGGGGGGGGGGGGGGGGGGGGGGGGGGGGGGGGGGGGGGGCTGTATATCTTAAGGTGGTATAATAAAACAAATTTTTAAAATATTTTTTAAAAATCCAGCCAATAATCCTCTACCCAGCAAGTTTATCAATCAAAGTTGAAAGAGATAATAACAGATTTTTTTTACAAACATCAGCAGTAGACAATTATAAAATTTTAATCAAGTCTGACAAGAGTACTGAGTGACCTCGCAATAAAAAGCATACTAAACAGCACAAACACAAAGCCAGGCATAGATCCTGAACACAATCTGGTGTCACACAACCCACCCCAAAACCCAGAAATGATTATGTAAGATTAGTAAACCTTAGCTAAACTCACAACAAAGAGAAAAATTGAGATAAGGAAGTTGTAGCTGAGAATAAAAGGGCTAAATAACAGACACCTCAGAAAGAAAAAAAAAATATTTTAAGAGATTACTATGGTGCTAAGTTGGAGAACCTAATAGAAATGGATGAATTCTTAGACTCATACAACCTCCCAAGAAAAAATAAACTCAAAGGAAGTAGAAAACCTGAACAGGTCAAGCATCTGAAAGGAAACTAGAAAAATAATTTAAATCTTCCAGAAATTTCCTGGTCCAGATTCATTTACTAATGAGTTCTAACAAATTGTGAAAGAAAACAATTTTCATGCATACTTCTCAAGCTATTCCAAGCTACCAAAAAATAAATAAATAATACTAACACCTGCTATAAAGTTAGCATTATCCTAATAACAAAAGCAGACAATGATATCACTAAAAAAAAGAAAATTATAGACAGATTCCCTCATGATTATCAATGCACATATCCTAAAAAACAAAGTCTTAGAGACCTGAATCCAAGAATGCATTAAAAGAATCAAATACTATTACTAAGTATGCTATCCCGGATACAAAGATCCAGTACAGCAAATTAAGTAATACAGTCGGGGGACCTTGCCAGCAGCCCCCGGCACAAATAAGAAAGACCTAGATCTAACTGGACTTCATCCCCGCGGAAAAGAAAAGGGATGAACTTGGGAGACACTCTGCCTTACCACTGCTACTGCTGAGAAAGGAAAGGAAAGAGAGAACGGAAAGAAAGGGAGAAAGAAAGAGAGAGAGAAAGAAAGAAAAAAAGCAAGCAAGCAAGCAAGCAAGCAAAAAAAGAAAGAAAGAAAGAAAAAAAAAAAAAAAAGAAAAAAAAAAAAAAAAAAAAAAAAAAAAAAAAAAAAAAAGAAAAAGGAAAGAAAGAAAGAGAGAAAGAAAGAAAGAAAGAAAGAAAGAAAGAAAGAAAGAAAGAAAGAAAGAAAGAAAGAAAGAAAGAAAGAAAGAAAAAGAAAGAAAGAAAGAAAGAAAGAAAGAAAGAAAGAAAAGAAAGAAAGAAAGAAAGAAAGAAAGAAAGAAAAGAAAAAAAAAAAAAAAAGAAAGAAAGAAGAAAAGAAAGAAAGAAAGAAAGAAAGAAAGAAAGAAAGAAAGAAAGAAAGAAAGAAAGAAAGAAAGAAAGAAAGAAAGAAAGAAAGAAAGAAAGAAAGAAAGAAAGAAGAAGAAAGAAAAGAAGGAAAGAAAGGGAGTTCTGTCTGGATAGCAGCACTTGATTTACTGGACACAGTTTAAGCCTTTTATACAATATTTGGGTGGAGAAGGTATAAGAACAACCTCACAGGGCATTTGCAAACTCCTGGGCCATTGTAACAGATAACAATCTTTGGAACAAATGACAATCACAGATTTAGCATTTGCAAGGTAACATTTGCAAGGTAACAATCATTGATTTACATATCCTGTGACCAGAGATCAGAAGACCAGGCACATACTGCCTCATCTTAGCTCAGATAGCACAGATGTTTTGGGTGTAACCTTATGGGCAGGGCCCATTTCTGGGTCCTGCCCTTAGGGTCTTGTGCAGGGGGGATGCTGGACCATAAGGTTAGCAGCTCAGAGCCCAACACAGTAGAATGTACCATGTCAATTAAAAAGGAAAGTTAAAAATCATATAACAATATTAATAGATGTAGTGAAAGTTTATGACAAGAGCCAATGCCCATTCATGAGTTTGTTCTTTTAAAGCTTAACAAAATAAGGTCAGAGCAAGTGTATCTCTAAAGATAGCAATTGATTTTAAAGGTACCCCTGTAGTTATAGCAGCACTATTTACAATGGTTGAATTATGGGATTAGCTTAAATGCTCATCAATAGATGTCTAGATAAAGAAGTTGCATATATATTGTATGTCTATTCAATGGCTATTACGCTTAAAAGAGATGAAACTGGGACAAAGTGATTGAAATGTGAGATAACTATGTTAAGTTAAATTAACAAGAAAACGAAGACAATTACTGAATGATTTCACTTATATGTGGATTCTCAATGAGTAATACAAAATGACAAAAGTACAATTTCTAGACTCAGTCAAACTAACTTGGAGATTCATTGAAAGCTGCAGAAGGAAGTTGAGAAAGAAAGAATGAATAGGGGAATCTTAAACAGTAGGAGGCTCTGGAATTTTGGTTATGGATGTAATAAATTTTAGACAGAGGTTTAAAGTTGTACCACTAAGGTTCTATAATATCATAAACCAATGATATATCTGAGGAGAGCAGAATCTAGAAAATATTTTTCTAGATAGCTTAACTTCTTAAAATCAACCTTTTATGTCTAGAAGGAAGAAAAATTATTCTGAAGCAATGATTCTAAATTATAACATTATTCTGAAGCAATGACTCTAAATCATAACCAAGGTACTATTCATTCCTTAATACCCATATCATTATTATTCATTGTTTTGTAAGGGTTAAGATCTGTAGTTTTCAAAACTCTTTATTAGAATGTTAAAAACTCAAGCCTTTTTTATTCAACAGAATACCTCAGAAAGTGATCAAATGTATAATAACCTTTATATTCCATCATGGACCCTTTGAGATAGAATAAATTAAAAATTGACAAAGTCATCACCATTAATGTGCTTTATCAATTGGGGTAAATACGGATGAGTCAAAGTGAAGTTTGACTCCAAATAAAATAATCTCAAAGAGTTCAGTTTTATTTAATGTAAATATTGAACTAGAGCTAACAAATATTCAGAGTTAAATGAAATCTGTGAAGGTTCATTTTAGAGGGTTGGGAGAGACGCCACTGTTTAAATATGTGACATGGCTCTGCAGTTTGTTGTGAGTCAAGTGGTATGCACTGTCCTCATGGAAAACATATAGATCAAAATGACAGCTGGCATATTTGCAGAATGACTAATTTTTCCATTTAGTGATCAGTGATATATGTGTAATGAGCTTCCCTGCGGTACCTCTTAGGGATTCGCTAAAAGAAACTTAGGGTGCACGCTCAAGAAAACTGATTACTTTTTAAACTATCTGAAGAAATATTAGGCCTTTCTGGGAAATCCAATGAAAAACTCTAATTCTAAAGTGGAAAATGCCAGGGCCAAGACAATAACAAAAATGTGTCCGTTTTAGAGCATTGGTATTGGTTTGGTCTTCATTGATTGTCACGTTAAAAGACAAATATTTAAAATTGGACCTGGGTTTCATCCCCAGCAAGCCAGTTGTCCCCCTGAGCTCTGCCAGAAGTGATCCTGAGCACAAAACCATGAGTAATCCCTAAGCACAACCAGGCATGACCCACCCATCCCCAAACACCCAAATATAAAATGTGCCGGTGAGGTGGCAGACTCCAGGGGGAAGTATTGGGGGAATACTGATGAAGGGAAGGTCATGCATGGTGGGACTGGAATTGAAACACTGTGAGCCTGAAACTATGTTAATTGTATTATCAACAAAATCTTATATAATTATGGGAAGGACACATTCTTAATATTAATATGAAATACTTGTTATTAATTTAATATTAAATTGTTAGTAAGTACGTATAATCACTTGATTACTTGACATCCCGTTATTCATCGATTTGCTCAAGCGGGTGCCAGTAACATTTCATTTTACCCTATCACATGCCAGTGTAGCCCAATGGCATCTGGTTGCTTCAGGAACACGAAGAGCCTCAAACCGTTCGTTCAGGGTCTTGACAAAGAAGTCAGACCATCTTGTAGGTGGGCAGCCACGTGATCTTTTGACAGCTCGTGGGATCCAGTCAGTAATGGCTCTAGTCCAGTGGTCATCTCCAAATCGCATTACATGTCCAGCCCGTCTGATTTCCGATGCCTTGACAAACGAGAAAGCTTCCCTGACTCAGGAAAAGCGACAGAGGTCGGAGCTCTGGATTCCTTCTTTCACTAGAGTGAGGCGTGATATTCCAAGCATAGCTCTTTCGATGCCTCTCTGGGAGACCCGAATAGCATTCTCACTCTGCTTTCTGAGGCGTATGTTAATGCAGAGAGAAAGGTGGAGTTGAAGAGATGTGCCCGGAGCCGAGGGTACTTTGTCTTTTTTAGCTATTTCTTCGATGTTGTTGAAGGCATTCCATGCTGCTCTCTTCATCCTGCGCAGCTCAGGTTATAGGTCGTTCATCATGTTGATTTCTTGACCTAGGTACACATAACTGCTGCATTCAGAGATGTTTGTTCCATTGAGAGTGAATGGGGACTCTGGAAGTAGTTCATTTCTCATGAACATTGTTTTGCTGAGATTCAGCTGTAGACCTATCTTTCCACATTCTCGGTCAAAGTCAGCCAGCATTATTGCCGCTTAGCTAATGTTTGGTGCTATTAGAACCATGTCATCAGCGAAGCAGAGGTAGTATAGTTGCTGACCATCTATCTTCACTCCCATTCCTTCCCATTCTAATTGTCAAATGATGTTCTTGAGGGTGGCGCTGAAGAGTTTTGGTGAGATGGTATCACCCTGCCGAACCCCTCTTTTGACATCGATGATCACTTCTTTGTAAAATGGTGAGATCCTGGTGGTGAATCGTAATACAGTTCACGAAGGATCTTGATGTATTGGGTTTGAACGCCCTGTTTGGCTAGGGCTTTGATGACTGCTTCAGTCTCCACAGAATCAGAGGCTTGGGGCAGGAGCGAGAGCCCAGTGGGTAGGGCATTTGCCTTTGCACGTGGCCGGCCTGTGCCAGCCTGGGTTTGATCCCCGGCATCCCATATGGTCCCCGAGAACTGCCAGGAGTAATTCCTGAGTGCAGAGCTGGGAGAAACCCCTGAGCATTGCCCAATGTGATGCCCCCCCAAAAAAAAAAGCGAAAAAAAAGAATCAAAGGCTTTCTTTACATCAATGAACATGAGACAGAGTGGCATCTTGAACCCCCTACAAACTTCAATGAGCTTGGTCACCATCTGGATATGGTCGATTGTGCTGAATCCTTTTCAGACGCCAGCTTGCTCGCATGGGTGTCCTTCATCTAATGTTCTGCCAATCTTGTTCAGGATGACTCGAGTGAACAGCTTGTAGATGACAGACAACAGGCAGATGGGGGCAATAGTTGCCAATGTCGTGGATGTCTACCCTTCTTGAACAGTAGAACTGTCCTGCTGGTTTTCCATTGAGAGGGCACCTTGCATTCAAACAGGTAGCGTGTGAAGAACCAAGCCAGTGTATTGATTAGTACTGAAGGCAGATACTTCAGGTGTTCGGGTATGACTTTGTCTGTGCCTGGTGCTGTTCCCTTCTTTACCGACGAAATGGTATGTCAGATTTCAGAAGGGAGAACATTGGTAATGACATATCCATCCTACGGAATTTGGTATGTGGGCAGGTAGATGTAGCTATCAAAGAGATCAGAGTAGAAGTCATGGATAATCTTCTCCATTTCCTTTCTGAATGATGTGATAGACCCATCAGGACATTGGAGGGCAGTCATCTTGGTCTTTTTATTTTGCTTTTTTTTTTTAGGTCACACCCAGCGATGCTCAGGGGGTTTCTCCTGGCTCTGCACTCAGGAATCACTCCTGGCAGTGCTCGAGGGACAATATGGGATGCCTGGGGTTGAACCTGGGCCAGCTTGGGCCGGCCACGTGCAAGGCAAACACCCTACCCGGGCTGAGCTATCACTCCGGCCCCTCATCTTGGTCTTATACTTGGTGAAAGACAGGCTGGTGTTGTGAATGCTTTTCCTGGCTTCTGCTGCATCTTCCAGTATTTCTTCTCTTCTCTCTTTGAGGTCTTCCTTTATTGCTTCTCTGCACTGCTTTGCAAGCTTGGATGTTAGCATTTGGTTGCCTGAGGCTCGCACCTTGCCAAGTTGGTGAATGAGCTGGAGAGTTCTTGAAGACAGGCATCCTTTTGTGGCTTTCTCTCTCTCACCATTCTTTGCACAATCATGGAGGTGCTGAACCAATCAATTGTATTCTTCATCGATGTCAATGATGGTACTTCCCATGTTGCCGCAGTGGTGCCAAAGAGTTCCCAGTTGGTGGTCATTCTGGGAGTTCTCTTCTTAAACTTTGCAACCTTTTCTCCCTGTTGCATAAAGTAGAATTTTGCACGAAGGAGACGGTGGTCCAATCCTGTTTGGAATTTTGGGACAACAGCAACATCGGTCAGGCAAGACCATCGATTGAAGATGTGGTCAATTTTATTGTGGAACTGCCACCAGGGGATTCCTAAGTCCAACGTTTCGATTCAGCCTTCTATTTACTATATTATTATATTATACTATACATACATATAATATAAATAATTATATTATTAATAATATTTGCAAATAGCTTTGTAAACAATGGTCCTTTAACAAAAATATATGTATTAAAAGGGCAGTAATTATCTTTTGGAGAACCAATATCCTAGGGATTGAAAGCTCAATGCAGCTGGTGAAATTAAGGAGAGTCCAAGCTACAGGTGCACTGGTTGGGGCCAGCAGTGGCCCTGGCTCAGCTTCCCTCTGCATGGAGGTGGGTGGAACTGAGCTGCACAGACATTCTGAGCATACAAAAAAGAGGCGAGGCCACTGGCTGTTACTCACCTGGTTTGTCATTTGTCAAGGGCCAACATCAAGCTGACCTGTCCCAAGAGAGTAGGACAGTCTGAATTGAAACAGTTCATCAGGAGACCTGAGGACAATATGGTAAGAGAGTGAGGTGGTCTTAGGGGAACTGTTGTTAAGAAGGAAGCATGATCAAAGAAGGAAGGTAAATTCTCTTGGCAGCAGCATGAATCTTCACACTGCTGTCTCCGAAGGCGGAGCTGCAGACCCCAGGCTCTGCTGTGGTGAATTTGGCTGAGCTGGCTTCTAGCACTTCATATTATACATGTCACTGTCAATTTGACCAGGCAGCCAGTGAGTGCAGCCACCATTTCGAGTCTCATAAAGTGAAACTGCATTATAATTTCAGCTGTGTTAAGAAAAAACTGAAGATTTCAACAAAATAAAACCTATAACTATAGATACGGAGCTCTATCTTCCCTGAAAGCAGCTTTATAGCATATAAAAATCAACCATCCTTTCTGCAATTAAGTCAGAACAAGATAAATGTATCTCATTCCTTGACGTAATGGCCTTGAAGCATCTTAGTGGAAACACTCTAATAAAAGTTCATCTCAAATCTAGACCAAAGCTTAGTACCGACTTCAGAGAACTCTGAGCAAAGGCCTGAGTACTCAACTTTATCAGAAAAAGTTAAAATCCTGAGGGGTCAAAACTTAGTAATGAAGAAATCAAAATAAATTGTCAGAACTGCTAGGACAAGAGAACTACAATTACACCTGGACAGACCCCTCATCCCACAATTTTAAAAAAAGGAATTTCTGATTTCTCAGATGAAAGGACTTCTGAATACTCTGATATTTCTGTGAACCCATCTCGAGCTTCTGGAAGAGGAACAGAATGGTTTCCATCTTTCTAAGAGTCCGTACTTACAGTAGAGCTGAGCAATGTAAAAATTGAATCTTCTACAATCTCTAAAAGAAAGGAAGAGAAATTGAGAATTCATAAAGAAAATCCCAACATATGTTCAAATAGAAAGGTGCTCCTAATACACGGACCCTACTAGCCACCTCTTAGTAACAGTGCAGTACCTTAGGATGAATAGGAATCTGAATCACAGGAATGATGACTCCAAGGTTTATCTCCCCAAAGACCGCATTTCACAAACCTCTGGCCCAACTCACATATACCTTCTACTCCCAACATGTTTCCTCACCGGTAAGAAAATTGTGAGCAGAGATGGGTTGAGCCTCATTCAGCTAGTACCCTGAGGATAATACAGTGTTGCAAGAAGAAAGGAAACAAGAATAAGTTGCCATTTTAAAGGAGACACTGTAGTTTGGTATATGTTGTGTAGTTATATTATTACCTGCACAAAGGTTACTTAATTGCTCACCTTTGTTTGCTGACAGGAATAGCAGATACCGTTCACACAGAAAGTTAGCAGTCAAAGTCGCTGTCTCATGAACTGCTAGTGTGATCTTGGGAAAGTTTTCCAACTCCAAGCGCTCATTTGTAAAGAGGAAGCTATACTGGAAATACACCGGAAAGAAAAGTTTGGGTAATAATATATATGTTCAGAACTTGGTAGGTACTCCATTAATGATTTGTGCTATAAATAATATCACTATTATTTGGTTTTTTGGGCCAAGAATATACAAACTAAGCAGAATGAACTGGGCTTAAGTATGCAATGAGTTTTAGTTTCTACACATATTACACTTTCTGTCAATAGAAAACAACAGTGAGTATTAGAGAAAGAAAATCCAATGTGTCGTCCCCCCACACACACACACACACGTTCATTTCAACGAGCATGCCTCTTTGTTTGGCCCTGAATACACTGCCACAGTGAATAATGAGAATTCTGTAATGTTTTCACTCAACTTGTGCCTCTTGGCAGTCATGACCAAAATTCTCCCTGCAGCTGCCATTTACAACAGGGATCTCCAGCCAGTCACTTGCCGCCCCTGCTGTGAGGGGCAGCTGCACAAGAGCCTTTCAAACCGGAAAGTGACAGAGCCAGATGCTATCAGAAATCCTTCATTGAGGTCAAGGCATTGAAAACTAGGAATCTGTGTTCCCCAAGACAAAGCGGGCTCCAGCTTCCGACCCATGCCAGGCAACTCAACATATGACATTTCTGAGATCTTGTTAATTACTGCGATGACTCAAATAATTTACAATGTTTGGAGACTTACAGATTAGGAGGAAATAATAGGAGCTCAGTGACAAATATTGAGAAGGTGTATCAGAGCAACCTATATGAGTTCATAATTTTAATGCAATTACACAAGAAATAATTGCAATGCATAATTTGAAATTATGTATAAATATTTCAAATATACATGATATCTCTTTAAAATTTTCTGAATTCAATAACATTTGGTTCTATTCTTTACCTCTCTTATATCTTAGTATAATGTCTGGCATGGGGTAGGCCATTATTTCCTGAATAAATTAATATATGCTAAGACATGTTTATTTTTTGGCTTGCAAATTGAAATATTCTTCTACAACAAAGAGGAAGAACTAGTGTTTGGCCTGTCTAACAAATTAGACACTTAGACATGGTATCTGATAAAAGATCTGATAGAACGCATAGTCAATTATATAGAAAAATGGAATTCAGGAGGGAAGAAATAACGTGGTATGACAGGGAAGAGAAACAGACTCATGTCCAGTGGAACACAGGGGAAGTGCAATGCAGGCAGTTTGGTGAGTGATGTTTTGGCAAACAAAATCTTCAAGATATTGTCTTCTACCTTCCCAGGCGTTACGGCTTTTAAATAACTGTTTTGGAGGGGGAATTGTGGCTCCCCCTCAGGAAGGTCCCAAGGATCCAGGCTCAAAGGACCTTCTGTGGATTCCATGGCCTTAACATTACTTGGAGGTCGGGGTGACCATGGCGGCAGAAGCCTGGGTCTAGCTGGGTCCAGCTGTATTCCCTGTCTGTTAGGGCCCCAGCCTGTGTCCTGTTTTCCTGACCCATTTACAGAATTAAAAAACAAGGCTAGCGGTTCTGAAGGTTACTCTTTAATAGTTCCTTTGTTTTATCTCTTTGCTCTCTGCAGGAATATCTCCGGAACCTGTTTCTTCGGTGGTTCTCCTGCAGGCTGTTCTCTCTTTGGGGGATCTGTGTGGGCTCCTCTCATCAGGACCACTCACTTCCTAATGTCTCTGTTCAAGGTTTCATGCTTCTAGTCCTCTCCTAGGACCCTTCTCCTTAGGGCCTTCTGCTAAGGGCTTTTCTCTTCAGAGCTTCTTTCTCTGGACTCCTGGACAATCCCTATCTATTTCCCTAGTTACCTGTTCCTTCTTTTGCTACTATTTCTTGTTTCTCTGAATCCCTATCTAATTCTTTGAGTTTCTCCATGATGCTCTGCTGCTAGTGGTCCTAATACTCAGTAACCCTGAAGCTCTGTAGCCCTGTCGCTTTGATGCCAGCCCTTGGGCTCAGGCACCAGGCGCTGTGGCTCTGGTGCTGGCCCTCAGGCCTAGGCATCAGGAACAGTGCCCCTCCCTAGTGCCGGCCATCCTGCTCAGGCACCAGGGGCCCCATGGTCTAGGTGCTGACCAGGCACCAGAGGCCGCTGCTTTCAGTCCAGAAGCCCCCGCCATCAGGATACTCTCCTGGGACCCCTATTTGTAGTCTCAGCCAGGTTCAGAACCCTGGGCCTCAACTGTTTTAACAGACCTTGAGAGGCTAGTACTGTGTCTTTAAGATCCCATATCCAACACCCAGGCTCTTGGTTATGGGGATGAGTGACCTAAAGACTGACATTTTCACAAAGAGAATTTGCTCTCTTCTCTTACTGTGTTTGCATACTGGGGACAGCCATGAAAATAGTATGGCTCACAGTTGCACCAAATCACAACACATGGTGAATAAAATTATTAGAGTTTCAGTCAGTCACGGAACCCAGCAGTTGGAGGCTCCCCCATCTCTTCTTTAGAAATGTATATTATCCAAAGAGACTTAGAAGATCCAAACTGGAACAGGTCATGTGCTCTTGAGGCACTTGGGTTTACCATACAACTCAACATTGTAAGTCTCTGCAAACTAATGAGAATTAACTGGGAATGTAGCCATCCAAAGCAAAGCCTTATGACAAAGTTCCCTTGCTTATTAAAATGGTAACCTGCTGCTTTGAACAGATTGCCCCTTTTTTAATTCCTCCTACTTTTCACAAGGAAAAGTTTAAGATTAAATTCAGGAAGCGCCAAATATTGTTCTCCAACACTGCATCACAGAAAAAGATGAAACTTTTGCACACGTGTTAGCTCAACAACCAGTGAACAAATGGCGACAGAGAAGAGGAAACAAGGAGAGAGGTGCATTTCTACGCATGAACCTCCTTTTCACAGCCCTGACACAAGCAAGCGCCAAGACTGAACCTCCAATCACTGATGTCCTGTCTCCAGCACCCCCAACTCACATGGCACCATGCAGACCATCTGGACCTGTGCTTAGAGCGGCACGGATAGAGAGTGCCCCACAGAGTAGCTCAGAAAGGATAAGAAACATCATCAGCTGCTTCAGTGCTAGTTGCCAAACTTTGATTCTTTTATCCACAAAGTTCAGAGTACTGGAAAGCAGAGAACAAAGGACCTGTCACGGTATAAGAAGATACAGTTGTCACCCATCAGATGCGGCAAGAGAAATGTGCTTGGTAATCACTTGTGCCATTCATTGATTTCTGTAACTGCATTATTTGCTATAAGGAAACCAGACTGGTCAAGAATTGTTGCTGGATAGGCAATTTATCAGGATCTTACAGTTAAGAAGAAGGCATTATTTGAGTAAAGTAAGATAATTTAGTTACCATTCCTCAGTGTATAAAATACTTTAAATTCTCTGGCAAAATATCTATAGTCTGCCATTAATATCTACAATAGATATTTGAATATCTACAAATGCCAGTAGCTCTACTGCATTGTAAATACGTTCCTAGGGACTCTCTGTTGCCAAAAACACAATTTCTTTTCAGTTACTTCAGAAAACTTTTAAACAACTGTAGGGAAATGTCAAAATGTGAAATTAGAAGATGCAGAAAACTTGTTTCAATCACAGCATTTTGGCTGTGAGGTCTAGCTCGGTGATTCCATCTTGATAAATTGTGTTCATTTGCCTTATAAGCAGAGCGTAATTTATGTCTAGGGTTGAATTCTATCAGTGAAGTCTGAGCGCTGCAGGATTTTCTGTCAGGTGCACTCTCTATGGCTGTTACCTACAATGTGCCTCTGGCTGAGACCAGCGTTCCATTACACTGTCAACATACACAGTATTAAAAGGAGTCAGTCTTCAAATTAATCACATATAATTGCATGGGACAGTGAGCATTAGGGATGTCAAGCACACCTTTGAGATTCTTGACATTTCTGTAAAATATTACTATACTTAAAAACCAGAATTATTCCTGGCCCTTTGGCAGATTGCTAGAGCAGGAGAACTCAGATTAGACATATACCTGCCTTCTTCCATATGCTAGTAATATTACTTGAACTGATCACTTTTATGTATTTATTTAATATATAAACCTCTGCAACACTGAAATTATTCTCATCCTATTTATTTATTTATTTGTTTATTTGTTTGGGGCACACTCAGCAATGCTCAGGGGTTACTCCTTGCTCTGCACTCAGGAATTACTCCTGGTGCTGCTCGGGGACAATATGTGATGCAGAGTATTGAACCCAGGTTAGCCACATGCAAGGCAAATGCCCTACATGCTGTGGTATCACTACGGCCCCCTCTCCTCATTAATAAAGATGGGAAATCATGTTTTAAGAATATCATTGAGGCAGACAGGGAGACAGGCTATCTACACCCAGGACTCTGCCCCATGGACCCTGGATGGTTGATGGTCTGACATAAAAAAAAGACTGGGTCCCTGAGATGAACCCAGAGCCACAGCAGAGCCTGGCAAGCTACCTGTGGTATATTCAATATGCAAAAAATCAGTAACAATAAAGGATCTCATTCACAATGAATAGAGACATTACTGAGGCGTGCCCTTGAGCATATCGATGAACAGGAAGACAAGTTACAAGTGACAAGTGACATATATAATCTGTCACTTGCTTTTCTGTGAGTCATCTGTCAGTCACAATTTTCCCTAGTTTCTGTCTTTCTTATTAATTTTATTAATTTTATTTTTAATTTTAATTGTGGTCTGTCTTTTTGTAATGCCATTTATGACAGTTTTAACGCATAGAGCATACCCATACACAACTTCCACTAGAGTCTCAGGATGCTCCTCAACCACTCTCAGCTCACCCCTTCACCATGTAAGTCCAGATCTATAAACAAGTTCCAAAGTTCTATTGTATTTGACCATTTGTTATTTCTATACTACATGTATTTTCTCCCTCATACTAGAGACATTCTGTATCTGTCCCTCTCCAGTTCCATATACTTGGTGACAAATTGCATGATTTCCTATTTTTTTCTTATGGCAAATTTCTTGGTTTGTTTTTAGTAGTTAAATAGTACTCCATTGTATGTAAATAGCACAGTTTCATTATTGCCATTAAAGAAACGTTGAACACTTTAAAGTTCCTGCCATTCGGCCACAGTCACCGGATTTCCATGGAGATGGAACTGGGGTCCCTTTCTTGCATCTCTGTCCCTGACCAGGAGGCTGGTGGACTGGCTCACAAACTGCTTCCTGGGCTGTTGGCCATGATCCAGAGACACAGACACATGGGGCAGTGCTGCCACTGGCTCTTCCTGAGATATCTCAAACTAGTAGAAACTAACCACATTCTAGAAACTCATAAAAGTCAATGCAAGAACAGAAATCGGCCAGATTCTGTTCTACATGTTTTTTTTTCATTAAAAAAAAACAGAAAAATAGTCATGACTTTATCAAAACTATTGACATATGTGCTGTTATGGTCAATATTATTAGCGCCAGCTGAGGGAGCAGGTATGGTGATGAGGTTAGTGGGAAATGAGGGTCTTTGGTGGGAACACACTGATGGTGGGATTGGTGATGATGAATCTAACAACTGTATTATGAAAAACTTTGTACTTTGTAAATCACTGTTTTAATAAAATCTTTTTTAAAAAAATAAAATTCTTGCCTTTCTTAAGTATCATGAAAAATACTGTTTCAGACACTATTTCACATACTCACTAGATATTCAGTCATGAAATAAACAAAACAAACAAACAAAAACCACCACCAATAGTGAATAACCACTAAAAGGTCTTCATAAAAATAATCAAATACAAGTTTGAATAAATTTTTCAATTACACCATTCTAAAACGTATACACAGAGGGGGAAAGAACACAACAGAGTTGGGGGCTGGAGCAACAGTACAGCTGGTAGGGCACTTGCCTTGAACATGGCCAATCCAGGTTTGATCACAGCATCCTATGTTTTCCCTGAGCATATTCATGAGTAATGTCTGCACACTGCTGGCTGTGACCCCCCCAAAAACAAAGCAAACACAACATAGAAAAGCACAATTAGAAAAAATTATGTGCATATCTGAACTGATCTTTTCGTAATTTAAAGAAAACTAAAAAAAGTAAATAAAAGAAGTAGAGTCAAACAATATAGTAGGGAAGTTTCAGCTATATTTATATATAAATATGGATATAGCTATATTTATATATAAACATAAATATGTATTTATATATTTTTATATCTAAATATAGCTATTTGATAGCTAAATATAGCTATAGCTATATTTAGATATAAAATATGTAATTAATTATATATTTCAATTAATTAATGCAGGTTTAATTAGGACCTTTGATTCCTTGATTATTGAAATTCAGTGTTCCTTTGCATAAGATTTGGGAATTGAATAGTAATCTATTAAGAGAAAAATCTGTCTTCAAAAAAAATCTCTAATTAAATATTAATTTTCATATTTATTAGTATTTCATTGTAATTAACAAAGATGGGTTGAATGAAAGTCAGTGCTATGTACAAACACTAGAAAACTGAAAGAGTTCTGTACTGAAGTATGATCACAGAATCTTTGTCTAATTCGGGACCCGCCGCCCCCCCCCCCCGACCCACAACCCCCCCCCAAAAAAAAAAAAAAATTTATTACAGAGAGATGGTTTAAAAGCATAACAGTTTGGATCAAAAATTCCTAAAATGTATTATATCAGTGGAATATTTGTGTCATGATTGAACTACTTAACAAAATTTAACAGTAATCAATTGTCACTGCAAGTAATGATAAAATATCATATTAAAATAAATTGTTAATTCCATTAACATTGCAATGACATAGTATGTTCTCACTTTTGTCACTATTTTTCACCTCTGTGAGTAAGCATGTTCTGTTATAGATTATCCTTGAGTTGTACAAGCAATATTCAGCCATTCCAGATTGTCGGTCTTTTTCTTATTTGAAATTGTTATTCATAAAGAAAAATATTTTAAGTGCTGAGTCTCTTTTATATATTCTATATTAGTGAAAAATTCAAAACAGTATCCCAAATCATTTGACCAATTCCTCACCATAAATTTGCAGCATTTTCTGATTATCAAATGCTTTAAAGCATTATATAAATAATATTTAATTGACCGAACATTTTTGAATTTTATATGATGCATCACTTGGAACGTTTTTTCTTAGGTAGGAAGAAAGTTTTGTGTTATCACTGAAAAAGTAATATAGTGGCTCACTTCGCTGCATCTAGGAAGAATTAAGTATCATACTATGGGTAAAAATTAATAAATAAAAAGCAAAATATGAGAATCATTTCCGTGAGTAATTTGACACAAGCTACTGAACACCGCAGAGTTCTGCCAAGTCTGATTTTGAATCTCTATGCGAGTCCTAACATCTGTAAACTCTCATTTGCTCTTAAATGTCTTTTGTAGAGACATTAGAAAGGATAGGAAGTAAGAAGTCCTTTCAAATTACCTTGCTTATTTTTTGACCTGATTTTATTATCATTGCAACTTTATTTTTGCTGAAAGCTCAAA
>JAJIBD010024230.1:0-15705 GCA_021461705.1 Cryptotis parvus
TTTTTAAGACCAAGTTTTAAGATCACTGTTTTTTTTTTAATTTTTTAAAAAAATGTTTATTATACCACCGTGAAACATACAATTACAAAGGTGTTCATAATTGGTTCTTGGTAATACAGTATACCAGCACCCATCCCTCCACCAGTGCCCCATTTCCACCACCAATGTACCCCACCCTCTCCCACCCACCCCCAGGCTGCCTTAATAGCAGGTACCCCAGTTTCCTCTCTTTCTCTCTCTGTCTCTCTCTCTGTCTCTGCATCTCTCTTCCCTCTTATTTTTACACATTGTGCGCTAGCCCCTGCAGATATTTAGAGTTTATCTCTTAAGTCTCTTTGTGTATATTCAATGGTGAGTTTTAATCTGCCATTACCATTTCCCATACTTAGTAAAACACTGGTATCTATTTATATCCTATTAATGAATGCAGTCATTCTATATATGTCCTTTTCCTTCTGACGAATTTCACCAGCATGATAATCTCCATGTCCATCCATTTGCAGGTAAATTTCATAATTTCATATTTTCTGACAGCCGCCTAGTATTCCATAGTGTAGATGAACCACAGTTTCTTTAGCCAGTCCTCTGTTCTCGGGCATTTAGGTTGATTCCAGATTCTAGCTATAGTGAATAGCGCAGAGATGAATAAAGAAGTACAGATAGTGTTTCTGCTATGTGTTTTTCGGTCTCTCGGGTATATTCCCAGGGAGTGCTATTGCTGGATCAAATGGGAGCTCAATATCTAGTTTTCGGAGGAATACCCATATTGTTTTCCAAAAGGGCTGGACCAGTCGGCACTCCCACCAACAGTGGATGAGAGTCCCTTTTTCCCCACATCCACGCCAGCACCGGGTTGTTCTTGCTGTTTTGGATGTGTGCCAGTCGACAAGACCATGTTTTGCCTGACCTTGGATATTGGTATCAGAATATGCACATATATATATATATTTATGTCATGCAAATAAATGCAGTCAT
This sequence comes from Cryptotis parvus, assembly GCA_021461705.1. Classification (NCBI taxonomy): domain Eukaryota; kingdom Metazoa; phylum Chordata; class Mammalia; order Eulipotyphla; family Soricidae; genus Cryptotis; species Cryptotis parvus. The sequence continues at coordinate 976 of JAJIBD010024230.1, forward strand.
TCTATATCTGTCTCTCTCCTTCTGGCTAATTTCATTCAACATGATCCTCTCCATGTCCATCCATTTATAGGCAAATTTCTTTCTTTTTCTTTTTGCTTTTTTGGGTCACACACGGCAATGCTCATGGGTTTCTCCTGGCTCTAAACTCAGGAATTACTCCTGGCGGTGCTCAGGGGACCATATGGGATACCGGGGATCGAACCCTGGCCGGCATGGGCTGGGCCACGTGCAAGGCAAATGCCCTACCCGCTGGACTATCGCTCCGGCCCTATAGGCAAATTACATAACTTCATTTTTCCTAAAAGCTGCATAGTATTCCATTGTGTAGATGTACCACAGTTTCTTTATCCAGTCAATAATTCTCGGGCACTCTGGTTGTTTCCAGATTCTGGCTATTGTGAATAATGCTCCTATGAACAAAAAAGTAGGGATGGTGTTTCTGCTGTGTATTTTTGGCTTCCCGAGTATATTCCCAGGAGTGGTATGACTGGGCCAAATGGGAGTTCAATTTCTAGTCTTTGGAGGAATATTGTTTTCCAGAGGCTGGCCAGCATTCCCACCAACAATGGATGAGTGTCCCCCTTTTTCCCCACATCCACGCCAGCACTTGTTGTTCTTGCTCTTTTGGATATGGGCCAGTCTCTGTGGTGTAAAAATGATATCTCATTGTTGTTTTGATTTGCATCTCTCATTATTATTATTTTATTACTTATTTATTTATTATTTGGGCACACTTGCCTGGCTCAGGGATCACACCTGCCTGGCTCAGGGATCACTCCTGGCAGGGCTCAGGAGTGTGTGGCTCATGTGTGGTAGAAGGGATTGAACCTGGACTGGACACATGTGAAACAAGTGCCTGACCTGCTGTGTTATTGCTTTGGCTCCAGTATCAGTGTTTAAGTGATCATTGGTGAAGTTCTGGTAGGTTGAAGCCCAGGTTCTGTGTGTCTCCTTTAGGAGGTCATGGGTCAGAGTCCTCATTGCCATGTGTGCTAGCAGGTCATGGGTCAGAGGCCTTGTTGCCGTGTGTGCTAGGAGGTCATAGGTCACAGAGGCTTTGTTGCCACGTGTGCCCTCCACAGGTCAGTGTCACTGTTGCCTTGGGTACAAGCTTCTTATGCTTAGGGGTTGTGATGAGGCATCAGCCTGCTCCGGATGTCTGTTTTGGCTTCACATTTCCTATGGTACTGGGGTGAGCCAAGGTAAAGGCAGCACAAAGACAAGAAGTACTGACTCAAGCAACGTAAATGGACTAAAAAGAACCTCACAGCTGATCTTATTTGGAGAAAGTCTGCGGGAGGAAGTGAAAGGATGCTGAGACGTCGATAAAGGATGCTGAGATGCTGCTCTGGACCATTTCACAGCAGGGTTTCTTCACTTCTTTCCTATTCCTCCACTCCCTCTTCTTTCTGCCTGTTACCACGTAGCTGTTTGGTTGCCTTTAGAGCTGAGCTCATTTTATATCCACCCTCAGAATGCAGAAGCCACCAAAGATGCCGTATCACTTGAATGACGCCCAGTGGTCATTTAGTGCCCTCTGCTACACCAACCACAATTCACAGAGGCTCCAGCACACTGAACAGGGGCAGTATAATGAGCTTTTTCTCCACCACATCATGGGTGACCAAGCACTCAGGCTCTCCATGGACACTGCTCATGATGTGACCTCTGGAGTTCACAGCTGGGACTTGGATCTGCTGTTTCACCCTTGAATTGATCAGGCTGATTGAGCTCAATGGGGACACTTTTATCTTTTCTCCTATCAGATTGTTGCTATTTTGATCATGTGGCATTCATAGGTCCCATAACACATGTAAACACACACAAAGGTACCATAATGCACACATACACACACAAGTACCATAACATGCATGCACACATACAAAGGTATCATAATACACACAAATTGCAAGGGAATTTATTTTTTCTGTTACTTTGAGGGGCCACACCCAGTGATGCTCAGGGGCCACTTTTGGCTTTGTGCTCAGAGGCCCCTCCCACCTGGAGGTGCTCAGTGACAATATGTGGTGCCAGGGACTGGAGGGACCTTGTCCCCTGCTCTCAGGGCCATCTCTCTGTCTCCTTGAATTTCTTCTTTCAGCATTTCTTGCAGAGTAGTTCTACTGGTGATGAACTGTTTCAGTTGTCTTTTTATAAACATCTTTATTTTGCCTTCAGTATTAAAGTATATTTAACTGAACATAGAATTTTGAGTTAAAGAAATTAGGAGGGCAAGGGGCAGAAGCGATAGCACAGCGGGTAGGGGCGTTTGCCTTGCACGCAGCCAACCCGGGTTTGATTCCCGGCATCCCATATGATCCCCGAGTACCGCCAGGAGTAATTCCTGAGCAAAGAGCCAGGAGTAACCCCTGAGCATTCCGGGTGTGACCCGAAAAGAAAACAAAAAGAAATTAGGAGGGTTGGGGGTCACTTGGTGACCAGCACCTGCCTTGCAAGCTGGACAGCTTGAATCTGTTCCCTGGCACCGCTCCACCCACAGACACGCTGTGTGATCGAGAGGACACTGCTCTTGAGGTTCTCTGGTGCCACAACAAAGTGTGTGTGAGCTTTGCAACTAAAGTGTGTGACCCTTGTCCAAGTGTGCCAAGTAAGTGCCAGCACCACAACCACAACCAGATATGTGACCGCTAGTCCTTGTTTTTCATAAATTCCTCCAGGTCTTGAGGCCTATGTTAGAAATTAGTGCCTGAGAAGGAATTGGTCATAATGGCTACCATTCATTGAACTTTAACTTGGACAGCTGAGGCAGAGAGGGTCAGGAATCCAAGTTGGAAGGAAGGGCCACGCATGAGACTCCAGCCAGGACCCTCTTGCTCTACACCACTGAAGGGTTTAGGGACGGACTGCGTGTGGCCAGAGCCCACTCAGCTCTGTGACCTTGGGCAGGTTGGCGCGGTGTCCGGGAAATGAGGCTCTGATGACACTGCCCCCTAGGGTCTTTGAGGGACATGGCGAGGAGAGACACGGGTTCCCATGTGTGTTCTTTCATCACACAACACCATCCTCCCAATTAGGGGCAACAGTGAAGGGAGTTTTGGGTATACCAAACACCCTTTGAGACATTTCCCTACAGAATATAAGTTTCCTTGCAGAGAACTGGGCATGACTCAGAGGCACAGCATCTGCCTCACAAGCTTGAGGTCATTAGTTTGATGCCTGGTGCCACCCAAATAGCTGCAGCTCAAAAGTTCAGGAGCCGGGATCACCTCAGAATGTGTGATTGGGGGGCTGGAGTGACAGTACAATACTAGGGCATTTGCCTTACATGCAGCCAACCTAGATTCAATCCCCGGCATCCCATATGGTCCCCGATACTGCCAGGAGTAATTCCTGAGTGCAGAGCCAGGAGTAAACCCTGAGCAACACCGGTATAACCCAAAAAACAAACAAACAAAAGATTGTGTGAACTCTGGTGCACAGTCAGGTATATGTAAAAACTGCAGTTAAATTGTATAGTCCCAGGAGCATCACAGCCTTCATATGTGTGAGGCCAAAAGTGTGACCCTATGATCATTGCAGTCAGTGTCTGTGAGCACTGCAGTCAGTCTGTGAGCACTGCAGTCAGTCTGTGAGCACTGCAGTCAGTGTCTGTGAGCACAGCAGTCAGTGTCTGTGAGCACTGCAGTCAGTGTCTGTGAGCACTGCAGTCAGTCTGTGAGCACTGCAGTCAGTGTCTGTGAGCACTGCAGTCAGTCTGTGAGCACTGCAGTCAGTCTGTGAGCACTGCAGTCAGTGTCTGTGAGCACTGCAGTCAGTCTGTGAGCACTGATCAGTTGTGAGCACTGCAGTCACTGTCTGTGAGCACAGCAGTCAGTGTCTGTGAGCACTGCAGTCAGTGTCTGTGAGCACTGCAGTCAGTCTGTGAGCACTGCAGTCAGTGTCTGTGAGCACTGCAGTCAGTGTCTGTGAGCACTGCAGTCAGTCTGTGAGCACTGCAGTCAGTGTCTGTGAGCACTGCAGTCAGAGTGTCTGTGAGCACTGCAGTCAGTATCTGTGAGCACTGCAGTCAGTCTGTGAGCACTGCAGTCAGTGTCTGTGAGCACTGCAGTCAGTCTGTGAGCACTGCAGTCAGTCTGTGAGCACTGCAGCAGTGTCTGTGAGCACTGCAGTCAGTCTGTGAGCACTGCAGTCAGTGTCTGTGAGCACTGCAGTAGTCTGTGAGCACTGCAGTAGTGTCTGTGAGCACTAGTCAGTCTGTGAGCACTGAGTCAGTGTTGTGAGACTAGTCGTTGTGAGCACTGCAGTCGGTCTTGAGCACTGAGTCGTGTCTTGGCCCCTTACTCCTCTAACTAGCACGGTGTCTGTGAGCACTGTCTGTTTGAGCACTGAGTGTCTGTGAGCACTAGTCAGAGTGTTGTGAGCACTGCAGTAGTCTGTGAGCACTGCAGTCAGTCTGTGAGCACTGAGTCAGTCTGAGCTCGTTCTTGAGCACTCAGTTCTTACACCAGAATCAACATCTTACTTGTAACTATCTTTAACTGTCAGTCTTGACACTTCAGCCTTATTGAAAATAACGTCTTGACCTCATCTTAGCACTGAGTCAGAGTGTCTGTGAGCACTGCAGTCAGAGTGTCTGTGAGCACTGCAGTCAGTCTGTGAGCACTGCAGTCAGTCTGTGAGCACTCAGTCAGTTTGTGAGCACTGAGTCAGTTTGAGCACTGCAGTCAGTGTCTGTGAGCACTGCAGTCGTCTTACACTCAGTCAGTTAACTCACTTACACTAGATCTTAGCACTCAGTCATCTACCCTCTCGCACCAGTCTTCTGTGAGCACTGCAGTCAGTCTGTGAGCACTGCAGTCAGAGTGTCTGTGAGCACTGCAGTCAGTCTGTGAGCACTGCAGTCAGTGTCTGTGAGCACTGCAGTCAGAGTGTCTGTGAGCACTGCAGTCATGTCTGTGAGCACTGCAGTCAGAGTGTCTGTGAGCATTGCAGCAGTGTCTGTGAGCACTGCAGTCAGAGTGTCTGTGAGCACTGCAGTCAGTCTGTGAGCACTACAGTCAGTGTCTGTGAGCACTGCAGTCAGTCTGTGAGCACTGCAGTCAGAGTGTCTGTGAGCACTGCAGTCAGTCTGTGAGCACTGCAGTAGTCTGTGAGCACTGCAGTCAGTGTCTCTGAGCACTGCAGTCAGTCTGTGAGCACTGCAGTCAGTGTCTGTGAGCACTGCAGTCAGTCTGTGAGCACTGCAGTCAGCATCTGTGAGCACTGCAGTCAGTCTGTGAGCACTGCAGTCATCCTGAGCACTAATTACACTGCACAGTGTCTGTGAGCACTGCAGTCAGAGTGTCTGTGAGCACTGCAGTCAGTCTGTGAGCACTACAGTCAGTGTCTGTGAGCACTGCAGTCAGTCTGTGAGCACTGCAGTCAGTGTCTGTGAGCACTGCAGTCAGTCTGTGAGCACTGCAGTCAGTGTCTGTGAACACTGCTGTCAGTGTCTATGAGCACAGCGTGTCTACTGAAGGTAGAGTGTCTGTGAGCACTGCAGCGGCACCTATGAGTACTGCAGTCAGTCTGTGAGCACTGCAATCAGTGTCTGTTAACCCTGCAGTCAGTGTCTATGAGCACTGCAGTGTCTGTGAGCACTGCAGTCAGTCTGTGAGCAGTGCAGTCGGAGTGTCTGTGAGCACTGCGAGTGAATCCTCCCCTCTGAGCATGTTGTACCGCTAGAGTGCATGGGCCCTGACCAGCAAGCAGAGTGCGTGCTCCACACCAAGCATGCGTGAACACGGTCATGGTAAAAGCAACAAGACAAAGAGACAGGAAAGCTTGAAAAAGGTGCCTCCCAGTTGGGAAGCTAAGGAACCACTGTGGCAATGATAGATTGCACTGAAATGATTACTCGGGACAAAAACTGAGTGAGTGCTGGAAGGGTAAAGGGGCAAATGCGATAACCTTTCAGTACCGTGTTGCAAACTTTCTAGTGCTTTACATCTAATGCGCTAGAGACGTTCTTTGCAAGGACTTTTTTTGGGGAGCCATTAACAAGTGATGCTCAGGGCTTAGTGTCAGCTCTGTGCACAGGGATCACTCCTGGCTGTGTCAGGGGTCAAACCAGGGTCAGTCACAGGCTTCTCTCAGGCCCTGCTCTGCCTCACTGCACTCTCTTCAGCCTCTCAGTGTCTTCTTCATGGGTTTCAACACATTAGTTTATTGGCATAAGGCTTAGCACTTATCTAGAGGCGGGAAGATGGAGGGGAGGCTGGGGACATTGGTGGTGGGAAGTGCACTCTGGTGGAGGGATGGGTGTTGGTCATTGTAAACCCAATCATGAGCAACTTCATAACTGTGTATCTCACTGTAGTTCAATTAAAAAATCTGAAAGGTTCTAAATACTACCCCTCCCAAATAAAGTAACATAAAATACAGTTCAGCTGAATTTCAAAAAAAATAAATAGGTATAAAGATGCCATCATTTGAAACAAACCAAATATGAAAGACAAAGAAAAGGAGAGAAAAAGATTTTCTTGCTCTGGCGAGGCTCACGGCTGCAGGGCAATCGGGCCCGACCTTAGGTTTAGTGTATTTCCAAAGCTGAGGGTGTGTTTCATCACTGGGATATTTTTGAGGATTTGTATTTTGAAGTGCATCAGTCACTTCAAGCAAAAAGTGTGGGAGAAGGAGGGCAAAGAATCATTTGATTAGCTAATTTTCGTGTTTACATAGCATTTGTTTTAAAGTAGTAAGAATCTAAATTCCAAATGTGGTTACAAAATCAGCCTCCACTTAAACTGGTAAGTGCATGTTAATGAAGCTTAATTTTAAAGCCTAAATTTGCATATTGAAATTTGTTTGCGCCAATCTTTAAGGTAAGGCTCTCCAGAGCCTGGTTTCTAGCGTTTTAATCTAATGCACTATAGACGTTCTTTGCAAGGACTTCATTGGGGGTACTAACAGTGGCTAGCTGAGTCCTGGCTCTGTCCACAGGGATCACTCCTGGCTGTGTTAGGGTCAAACCAGGGTCAGGCACACGCTTCTCTCGGGCCCTGCTCTGCCTCACTGAGCTCTCTCCAGCCTCTCCAGTGACTTCTTCATGGTTTTCAAAACATTAGTTCAATTGGTATAATGCTTAGTCTATTGTAAATTAAAGTTATAATAAAATAATTTCTCAGGGGTTAGACCATGGGATACGTTAGAAAGCAAATGTTAGTATTTTGGAAGATTGTATTAAACATTCTTATACTACAGCCCATTTTCAGGGCTGTAACACTTTCAGGGGGCCAGAGAGATGAGTACGCCGTCGACCCAGGTTGGATCTGCGGCATCCCGTGCACGGTCCTCCAAGCACCACCAGGAGTAAATCCTGAGTTCAGAGCCAGGAGTAAAGCCAGGTGTGACCCCAAAAAGCAAAAAAAAAAATCACTTTCAGAAGGCTTCAATAGTCATGTAAAATTAAGTTGATTATTTTCATTAACTGTGAAAGATACACAGAGGAAAAGCATACACACAATATGTTACTATAAAATGCATATAATAATTTTAGAGTTTTTATCTTTTGGGCCACTCCTAGAGGTGCTCAGAGTTTCCTCGTGGCTCTGCACTCAGTGAGCACTCCTGGCAGGGCTTAGGGGAACACATGGGGGCCCGGGGATGGAACCTGGGTCGGCTGTGAGTAAGGCAAGTGTCCTGCTCATTGTTCTATCTCTACTGTCCCGAAAATATATGAAAAAGACTCCAAACTAAAAGATACCATCCAGATGGAGAAATCGAATATTGCCATTGCTCCTCCCTTTCTGGGTCCCCTCCTGCCCCCTTTCTGGGTCCCCTTCCTGACACCCCCTCCTTCTGGGTCCCCTTCCTGACACCCCCACCCCTCTTCTGGGTCCCCTTCCTGACCCTTGTTTTCAAGCTCATCCTTCTTTCCCAGGTATCCATTATACGGATTTTGGAAACCCTTTTTAGTTTTGCCTTTTGGGGGGTGTGGGTATGGGAGTTTGGGCCAAGGCTGGCAGTGTGCAGGGGGTTGTTCCTGCCTCTTTGCTCAGGAGAGGCACCTGTGGTGTTCAGGGCAACTATAGGTAACCATATGTTCTGCTAAGGCCGGAAGCAGGAGCACAGCAGGCCTGGCCGAATGCCTTATTTGCTGCACTAATACTCAGTTTCAGTTTGCCTGTTTTCTTTTTGCCTTTGGGCCGCACCTGGTAGTGGTCAGGACTTACATCTGGCTCTGTAGTTAGGGATCACTCCCGGTAGTGCTCAGGAGACCATATGTGGTGCCAGGGATCCAACTTGGTTTTGTAGTATGCGAGATGAGCACGCTACTGACCATACTATCTCTTGGGCCCCAAATTTTGCCTGTTTTTGAACTTTCATCAATTATTTATTTAAGGGCCACCTGCCCCTCGAGGTGTTGCAGGGTGTGGCTGTGGTGCCTGGCATGTGGCAGACAGCAGACAGGCTTTGTCTACAGCCCCAGGGCTCTGCCCTGTGGGCCCTGGATGGTGGATGGTCTGACATAGGAAGAACAGTGCGCAGCCATGCAAGAGGCTTAGGTAACAAAGTAGGCTGGGACCAGGTCCTGCCCAGGATCTTTCACATCTGTACAACATAATGATCATTGTAGTTCAAACAAACTGGGGAGGTTGGTTGATGGGGAATGAGGAACTATAATGTCACATTAGAACTCACTACTGAATATACACATAGATAATTGCACCATAAACCATAAGGCAAGTCACAAGGTGTAGGAGAAGAGAGAGAATATAGAGACAGAAATAGAGATAGAAAGATGAAAGACTCAGACGCATGGGGGAGAACTGCCGTCCGGCTCTCCCCTAGCTCAGCTGACCATGAGGCTCCCAGGAGGCAAGATGGGTTTTGGGAGTGGGCCCATCACTTCTGTAGGGCCTCGGAAGCAGCTGGATGAGACTCGCTCACCATAATAGCCACCATTATCACGGTCGGGACCCCACAGCTCATCAGAACCCATGCAAGAGAGACGCTGATCTCAAGACCAGCTCAGAGCAGCCAAGTTCGAACCCAGGTAGGCGGCTCTCAGAGGTGGAAGTCACCGGGCATTCCTGGAGATGGAGCTGGGGTCCCCATTCCCCTCTCTGACCTGTCCCAGAGGCCTGGTGGCCCGCCCACAAGCTGCCTCAGGGCTCTCGGCCATGATGCAGAGACACTCGGGGGAGAGCTGCCAACTGGCTCTCCCCTAGCTCAGCTGACTATGAGGCTCCCAGGAGGAAAGATGGGTTTTGGGAGTGGGCCCATCACCTCTGTAGGGCCTTGGGAGAAGCAGCTGGATGAGACTTGCTCACCATAATAGCTGCCATTTTTGTTGGACGGACCCGGTACATCAAACTAGTGGAACCAATCATGTTCTAGAATATATTACAATCTACAATGTGTAAGAAAGGGAAGCGAGAGGAGAGAGAGAGAGAGAGAAAGAGAGAAAGGAGATAAAGAACCTGCCATGGAGGCAGGCTGGGAGAAGGGGGAGGGAGGTGGAGATATTGGTGATGGGGGATGGGCAGGGGTGGAGGGATGGGTGTTGGAACACTGTAGAACCAAAATTCAAACATGAACATCTTGTAATTGTATATCTAACAGCGGTAAAATAAAAATATAAAAATTATCTATCTATCTATCTATCTATCTATCTATCTATCTATCTATCTATCTATCTATCTATCTATCTATCTATCTATCTATCTATCTATCTATCTATCTATCTATCTATCTATCTATCTATCTATCTATCTATCTATCTATCTATCTATCTATCTATCTATCTTTCCTCTCCTCTCTCCATCATCCCTCCATCCATCCATCCATCCATCCATCCATCCATCCATCCATCCATCCATCCATCCATCCATCCATCCATCCATCCATCCATCCATCCATCCATCCATCCATCCATCCATCCATCCATCCATCCATCCATCCATCCATCCATCCATCCATCCATCCATCCATCTATCATCTTTTTTGAGTCACACCTGGCAATGCTCAGGGGTTACTCTTGGCTCTGAGCTCAGGAATTACTCCTGGTGGTGCTCAGGGACCATATGGGATCTTTGGGGATCAAATAGGGGTTGGCCACATGCAAGGCGCCCTACCTGCTGTACTATCGCTCTGGCTCCTGATAGTCTTTTTAGAAAGAGAATCTCACTTTAGTTCTATGTCCCTAAATTCTATTACCTGTGGCTTTGCAAATAACTAAATGAAAAATGAGTTGGAAGTGGGGGAATATGGCTCATTGGCTACCGCAGGCACCTTGCAGTGAGAATGAGTCACACACTTGGGTCTGGCATTAAAAATCCATGCTATGGACTTAGTAATGAGATTTTAAAAAGTCCCATTCTTGCTAATGCTCAGGAGCCCCAGGTTTTCTCCTGGTGATGCTTAGCCAGAGAGGGACTATGGTGACTGGACCCTGCCACACCTACTGGTGCTGCGGCCTGGGGAGACACAGGAGGGCTGGGGATGAACTCAGGACTTGGTGCCAAGCATATATCCCACCATTTCACTTATCCTCTGGCCTTACAGTCCTTTTGTTTTGTTTTTGGGCCACACCGGTGATGCTCAGAGGTTGCTACCGGCTAAACACTCAGGAATTACACCTGGTGGTGCTCAGCAGACCATAGGGGATACTGAGGATGGAACCTGAGAAGTGCCTTATCCACTATACTATCTCTCCAGCCCCTATTGCTTGTATGTGGTTATTATTATTTTTTCAAAAATCTTCACTGCCTCCTCCCTCTTTACCAATTCTTAGCAAGTACATGACATTTCCTGGAGCAGGTAGATGAAGGAGGTCCAGTAGAAACGCATTGGGGTGGCAAGTGACTTCCTGTCTTAGGCCTGCTTTCAGTGCACTGCAGGACCTGAGGGGAGGTCATTTTCCTTCAGGGGAAGGTACCTGGCAGTGCTCAGGATTTACTACTGTTTCTGTGCTCAGGGTTCACTTCTGGCAGGGCTCTGGGAACCACATGGGGTTCTGGAGCTAGAACCTCATCCAGCTTCATGCAGGGCAGTTGCCTTTCTTGCATGCTTCCCTTCCGGGGCCTACCTGGAGCAGCTGGAGGTGATTATTGAAGGTCTTTTCCAGACCTTGGCTCTAAAAAAGGCTCTTTCCGCTCACTGACTGGTTCTGCTGTGGGGCACAGCACTGACCTAGTGCCTGCAGATCTCTGGGCAGAGGGTGAGGTACCCAGCAATGAGTCAGAGATGGCGGAAGGAGCAGGACCAGGGCTGCAGAGTGACGCGGCGCAGGGAGGTCCCCCTGTGGGACTTGCCAAGATTCCTACACCACAAACAGAGATCCTTGACTAAAAGCAAAAGCCTAGCATTTTTTTAGCCTCTTAAGATATTTATTACCATTAAACTCCGTTTTCTAAGTCAGCTGCTGCTGGAACTTGGACTGGGCTCTACATTTTTCAATGATCACGATCACGATCTTCCCGTTGATCATCTATTTGCTAGAGCGGGCACCAGTAATATCTCCATATGTCCTGTCTCATGCCAGTAGAGCCAGGGGCATCGGCTTTGCTACAGGAACATAAAGAGCCTCAAACCATTATATTAGGTCATGGAAATGACCTAACATAATTGTTACTGGAATTTGGCATTTCAAATACAACACGAGAAGCTTGCCAGGCTTGCCGAGCAGGAGGCAAACTCTTTTAAACACCTCCAAATAAAGCATTTATTGATGAGCCGGGCTATGATGGACTGGTCTGCTGGGTGGAGTTCTGATGAGAGGGAAGTCCAAATGTGGAAACCTGGCGGCGCCCGTGGAGTGAGGGAGGGTGGTCTGGCTTTTCGTGAGGCTCTGTCGAGGTGGTGGGCCAGGGCTAGGACCCGCCATGCCTCCCGACTGCCTCATGAACGGCTGTGCACAGGGAGAGCAAGAACAGCTCTGCCCCATATCTGAGAGTCTCTGGACCAGCATATCTGGGCCGGATTGAGGAAAAAGCTGCTGTAGGGTGGTAGTCGATGATGCGGGCTGTGATGGGCTGGTCTGCTGAGTGGAGTTCTGATGAGAGGGAAGTCCAAATGTGGCAAATGCTGGCGCCCATGTAGTGAGGGGCGGTGGTCTGGCTTGTTGTGAGGCTCTGCCGAGGTGGTGGGCCAGGGCTAGAACCCGCCATGCCTCCCGGCTGTGCACAGCGAGAGCAAGGAACAGCTCTGCCCCATGTCTGAGAGACTCTGGAACAGCATACCTGGGCCGGATTGAGGAAAAAGCTGCTGCAGGGTGGGTGTCGATGATCCGGGCTGTGATGGGCTGGTCTGCTGGGTGGAGTTCTGACGAGAGGGAAGTCCAAATGTGGTAAATGGCGGCACCCGTGGAGTGAGGGAGGGTGGTCTGGCATTTTTGTGAGGCTCTGCCGAGGTGGTGGGCCAGGGCTAGAACCCGCCATGCCTCCCGACTGCCTCATGAACGGCTGTGCACAGGGAGAGCAAGGAACAGCTCTGCCCCATGTCTGAGAGACTCTGGAACAGCATACCTGGGCCGGATTGAGGAAAAAGCTGCGGCAGGGTGGGTGTCGGTGATCCGGGCTGTGATTGGCTGGTCTGCTGGGGGAGTTCTAACAAGAGGGAAGTCCAAAGGTGGAAAATGGCAGTGCCCGTGGAGTGAGGGGGGGTGGTGTGGCTTGTTGTGAGGCTCTGCCGAGGTGTTGGGCCAGGGCTAGAACCCGCCATGCCTCCCGACTGCCTCATGAACGGCTGTGCACAGGGAGAGCAAGGAACAGCTCTGCCCCGTCTGAGAGTCTCTGGACTCTCAATGATGAAAAAAATAAAATCAAAAGGAGAGACTTCACAGGTTTCAGGGTATACGGTGCTTGCCTCACACACAGCCAGTCTGGGTTCTGTCCTGGAGCACCATATGGTCCCCTGAGCACCTCTAGGAGTGACCTTTTTTTTTTTTTTAAAGAGCATAGGTTCTTTTTTTTAATTGTCTTTTATTTTATTTAATTTTTTTAATATTTTATTACACCACCATGTGATATACAATTACAAAGATGTTCAATCCTCGGAAAGCAATCCTCGGGAAAAAGAAGATGGGGAGGCATCACCTTTCCCAACTTCAAACTGTACTACAAGGCAGTAGTAATTAAAACAGCATGGTATTGGAATAAAAACAGACCTGTGGACCTATGGAATAGAATTGAGTATCCTGACACCCAACCTCAAACACATGATTATTTAATCTTTGATAAAGGTGCAATGAGTCTAAAATGGAGTAAGGAAAGCCTCTTCAACAAGTGGTGTTGGGAAAACTGGGCAGAGACATGTAAAAAATGAATTTGGACCTGTGTCTAACACCATGCCCAAAAATCAGATCAAAATGGATTAAAGATCTCAATATCAGACTTGAATCCATAAAGTACATTGAAGAAAATATAGGAAAAACCCTCCACGACATTGAAGCTAAAGGCATCTTCAAAGGTGAAACAACACTAACAAAGCAACTAGAAGAAAAGATAAACACATGGGACTACATGAAACTAAAAAGCTTCTGCACCTCAAAAGAAACAGTGACTAAGATACAAAAGCAGTCCACAGACTGGGAAAGAATATTCACCCAATACCCATCTGATAAGGGGTTAATATCCAGGGATATATCAGGCACTGGTAGAACTTTACAAGAAGAAAACAAACAACCCCATCAAAAAATGGGGGAGAAGAAATGAACAGAAACTTCAGCAAGGAAGAAATTCGAATGGCCAAAAAACATATGAAAAAATGCTCATCATCACTAATCATCAGAGAGATGCAAATCAAAACAACAATGAGATACCACTTTACACCACAGAGACTGGCACATATTCAAAAGAGCAAGAACAACAAGTGCTGGCGTGGATGTGGGGAAAAGGGGACAGTCATCCATTGTTGGTGGGAATGCTGGCTGGTATAGCCTTTCTGGAAAACAATATGGACTTTCCTCCAAAGACTAGAAATTGAACTCCCATTTGACCCAGCCATATCACTCCTGGGAATCTACTCTGGGAAACCAAAAAATACGCAGCAGAAACACCATCCCTACTTTTATGTTCATAGCAGCATTATTCACAATAGCCAGAATCTGGAAGCAACCAGAGTGCCCGAAAATCGATGACTGGATAAAGAAGCTTTGGTACATCTACACAATGGAATACTATGCAGCTGTTAGGAAAAATGAAGTTATAAAATTTGCCTATAAATGGATGGACATGGAGAAGATTATGTTGGAGCGAAATTAGCCAGAAGGAGAGAGACAAATACCGAATGGCTGCATTTATTTGCATGGCATAAATATATATGTACACATTATGATACCAATATCCAAGGTCAAGTGAAACATATATCAGGAGGTCTTGTCAAAGGTGGAAATTATCATAAATGTGTGGGAGTCAGAGTTTAGGTAAGACAGAAAATGGAACAGCGCGCTAATAATAAGTCGAGGGTGCCTACGCCAACCTAGAACTGAGCATTAAATAGAGGCAAAAGGATACACATGACAACCTTTTAACGTATGTTCTGTAATCCATAGTCTGGAAGGAAGGGAAAAGAGAAAGAGAGAGAAAGGGAAAGAAATAAAGAACCTGCCATGGAGCAGGGCTGGGGAAGCGGGGAGGGAACCGGGGATGTTGGTGGTGGGAGATGGGCACTGGTGGAGGGACGGTGCTGAAACACTGTATGACCAAAACCCAAACATGAACTTTTTAATTGTATATCTTTTTTATTTGTATATCCCACGGTGGTATAATAAAATACTTTAAAAAA